>DWGJ01002260.1:0-16363 GCA_018246895.1 Aspitha aspitha aspitha | reverse complement strand
ATGATGCCAACTCCCGCGCTGGCACGATCGCTCTGTGGGACGCCAGCCCACAGAGCCATCATGCCACCGGGAAGATTACAAATTCATTCATAAAAAACCTATTTCGACTTTATTCACTATTACTACTACTACTAAATTATGTGTACTTACAGTTATTTCTAACTCAAATCTCATACAAATTGCATTTTTATCATACAGTTTTCGCGTGAATCTACTTATAGTATCTACATAATACATATAGTACATAATATATACATATATATTCAGAGTCAGCGTGCGTGACAATGCATACAATGACGGAGCGCCAATAAGTGTGGACTGCAGACGCAGTTCCGACGGTATCGCAACCATTATATGGCTTGACAGGGCTGTCCTACTTATCGCCCGTGCATTTCCTGAATATTATCTGAGTAAATGTCAAATATAGATAAACATATTAAAGTATTATACATATATATTAAAGGCAGTTCATGATAACACATCAGGGATGAATAAGTATCACTATACTTAATAATAAAACAATGTTTTATGCCCCTACATAATCGTATATTATACAATTAGTTTATCGGAAACGGGAAATGTGTCGTATCTACACTTGTGATGATTGTTACTGTATTATTTTAAGCGATTGTAACATAGGTACTCCCGTAAATTTCGTTCAAAGCTTTCATCGAGTTTGTCGTAATTATGATAATTGTTGTTGTTGTGTGAAGCTTTAATTCCCGGTGTTATTTTAATTGACAATCGAAATGCATTCAATACTCCTTTAAACATAAGATTACGTAACTAAACCAATACAATGTTTACTGATTTTAACGTATACAAGAAGTCAAAGCTTAATTCGATTCAAAGTCGACAAACGTAATTGCTCTAAACTCCCTTCTTAAATTCAGATTCTAATTTAGTTTCTAGTTCAGTTTAATTAAACAGTTTCGTTATGTGTACGACTTAAGATCCGACGTCTTGACTGAGGTAATTAATTAGGTCAGTATAATTTCAGTAATATTCTTCATTAAACCTTGCAGTTTATATTTACTTGTTTTGTGGATTTAATCGATGTGTTACTAAGAATAGTACAATTAATATATATGCATGCATTAATATATAAAGTATGCATTTTAGCCTAAAAAAATGTATAATACCGTTACATAAAACATAAGAGAAAATATAACTCATAAATATAACTTCATTTAAACGTTTCGCGTATACCAAGGTACGAGTACGATACGCGTTCGCCATTAAAACCGCTTAGCGTAAAAAAACGACACGTCCTACTTTTCAATGGAACTCGAGACCCGTACAAAATGAAACAGGTCGACATAACGGTACTAAATCCGCAATATTATCACAATTCAGTTGCTCTTGTTAGGGTAGCGGCGGATAACAGCTCTCCACACGCCCCCTCCCCTGAGGGCGTAAATCATCTTTAATGAGGAAACTGGGGCAAAATGAATTGTGGAATTGTTAGTAAGTAGCTTACATTGCTATATTCACATTTGAATATTGAATTGTTTTTTAAACGTAAATAAACATCGCAAATTGTCAAGTGATACATACGCGAATGGATGTGTGCACACGCCGTTATGGTGAATTTTGCGGAAAGCGGTTAATTGAAGAAAAAGCGAAAATGTGTCACTGTGGCGCACATTAGCTGTTCCATGATATACGTTAATACCTTTGTGAGCGATTGTGACTGTAATATACTTTGGTATTGCCTTTTACAATGAATAATGTTTGTTATGTAGCAAAAATGTTGTTACATTGTTGCCACACACAAAAATATTGTACTATCAAATTATATTGACTATGGTTATAATATAAAAAGTGTAAAACACATTGATATACTGTATATGTATTTATTATTCATTTTTATATTGATAACGATAATGATAATTGACATAGGTAGCCATGCTTCTCTAAATAATAACGTATTAAATTCAGATTTGCTTACGTATGTATATTTCTTGTTAAAACCTTGTTATTGTCTGCATAAATGTACGATTGAAAATATGTACTTTTATGTCATTAGAGTAATTTTGTAGAATAGTGAATGAAATACGGAACTGTGTCGCTCATTAGTGGTTCCTTCATACGTTTTGTGCGTCATGTAATTAAGAGCATGTCTTTTTTCCGGTAACGTATCCATTACGTACATTTTCATACAAACACAAAAATGTATATTACCCAAATGTACAAAGTGTACTCTCATTTACATGGTTAAATTGTGTTTATTACTTTTTTTTAACGGTTATTTTCTATAACAAAAATATGATTTATTAAATGATTCAACTATACTCAAGACAATATGGTTATGGTTATTTTATATTCAAGTCGCATTGAATGAAAACCGTAAACTTGATTGACGCAAATCTCGAACTGTCTACGTGCGTGAATCCCTTTGTTTTGGTTAAAGAAACGAGGCAACTGGGGAAAATTGAATAAAAAGTATCTAGATGTATAATATATTATTAATATTTATCGATGTAGGTACATCACACACACCCATCAATGTAGGTACGTTAACAAATACATACTTCGTATTGTAATACATAAATAATAATAAAATTATATGAGTGATAATTATAATAATCAAAGACTTTTTTGAACTTGTGGTGAGATGGTTGCGTCATGCATTTTTCATATTTTTCGTATTCATTCAACCTATTCGTTTATTGTTACATACTGGTCAACTTCGGCCGACCGCGAAATTTAATGTTGAATACTTCTTATTTTAAATTCATACGAGTAGTTTCATCTTTCGTCGTTCTATTTTTTCAAAGCAGTCTTCCGTCTAATAGTACGACTCCTCACCTATGCATATTCTCAATATTTTAATTATCGTAAAGTTGTAAGTATTTTAAATAAAGTACGGTGATCAAGATATAATGGTCATTTACTTTCATTTATATCTCAAACTTATCAGGGAAGATCAAAAACCTTTTAAAACTGTAAATAATATGTATAACGTTTTTGACTTGTACAGTATGTATGTATCTCAGTATTGTTGCATAACCAGGTAATGTAATTAGACCAAGGAAGGAAATTTGAAATCGTATCAAAAGGCTGAATTTCTTTGAATTCTATTTTACATTTGCCTGCCGGAAGGAAAGTAATGAAACTTGTCCTGAGAGCTTTGCGTCGACACGTAAAGGACCTAGCTACTCTGAAATAAGTTAGTATTCCTCAAGTATTCCTGAAGTCTCTAGACGAAAGCAATTTCCGTCATCTATCTTCGGTCTGTGGTAAACAAAACAAAGTCTTCATATACCTTGAGACTGAAGAAGAAGAAGACTGCATGCTATAAGCGACTTTCTAACAAAAGTATCAAATAAACTTTCCTTCTTTTTGCAGTTTGGTAAAAACAGATTTCGTCTCGAAACTCTGGGAAACGGAGAAACTCCACCACAATACCTTGCTGACTATAATGAATAATGACATATAAGTCTATTAACTGTAGCTTACTCGCCAACTCGTATTTACGAATATATTTAAATCTCAAATGAAATCAAGTTGTACGATGATTATCATTTTATATGTGGAGATTATTCGGTATTTCGGTACCACATGTTAACAGGCTTATTCACCACCTGTTAATCGTCAAAACTAACAAAGGTACATTATGTACTTACAACTTTCAGAGCGGCAAACGAAATTCTGTGGCATTGTTTAACTCGCATTCTCAGACATAAACTGTGATATGTTTGAAACTGATGGGCCAAGAACAATAATGTTTAATGTTTCTTGTGAAGTACCGGTTGTATCGCGCATATTCCTTAGTTCATTATTATAAGTAGGTATATTATTATGTTTACTACAGTTACTAAAAACTACAGATCTGTTTTCAAAATAGAACAAAGTATCAAAACAGAGCAAAGGATTATTCTCGTAAGCATTTGTAAAATGAGGAAAGAAATGGAAAGAAAATGGTGCCAAAAATAATATCGCATACGCCTTGGAATTATTTCATCAACTTGCTCAGCGAGGTGTGGCAAAATAGGTCGTTTTGATATCAACTCTTTGACGGTAACGTTGAGAAATAATCTCGTTACGCCTCATTGTACTGTTGGTTATATTAAATTTTCTGAATACATATCTCCAAAATAACGCGTGTTATTCAATAACAACTTGATAATACTGTATATCTAATCTTATATAAATAATCCATTTGTACGCTAGTACATGACGATAGAATTCGCAAAGTGTGTATAATGCTCCGTTTCACAAAGTCTCGACACAACAACATCATTACTACTGTGTATAAGCGCGCCGTCAGGCAAAAGATCCGTTATTGTAACATAAAATGGGCTGCTTCAGACCGTCGCGTTGTGATGGTCGACAGATAAACAGCAATGGCAGATATAATTTATCGCCAATCCTATATATAATTTATCTCTACACTGAACTCATCGAACGGAGCTAATACTTATGACTAATGAGAAATGCTTACATTGGTAGTTTGCGTCAAGAATTTATTGAGAAATACACCAATTCAATGTTTTAATCGATGACAGTTGATATGAAAATTTAATATTAGGCATTCGGAGAATGTTTAAACATCTTATTGAACGTATAAAAACCTTAGTAAAGTCGATATGATTCGGAAACCGTTTCCTAATATTCCCCATGAGCGCAAAGAGTGGACTTCGGAAAACTGCGCTACTGTGAAAGTAAATGGACGTCTAGGTTAAGAGGACTTTTAGTAGACGAGCGTTAAAATAACAAGGAACGCTAAATTAATAAATGAATAAATTGCTTTCATAAAGACATAAGATGCGATAGATGTGTACAGGACTGTAACGAATAGAAATCCTTAGTCTCTGCGTAACCCTACGGGAAATAGGCGTATAAGATTTGTTAGATAAATAATAATTCTAACCACTGGACATAGAGGCGATTCAAATATAGAACTAAGGAAATGTTATGTCCCATTTCACAATACCCAAACAAAACAATCTCATTACTTATCCGAATAAGCACGCTGTCACGCGAAAAATCCATCATTGCTAAAGAAAACAGATTGTCGCGAAGGCCATTCGATAAACACAATTTTCAAAAATACCTTGTAATGTAATCCCATTGAATTGTATACGAAGGTTTTGAAATAAAACGTTACAATAAAAAATCGTTAAGCGAGTTCCTATAATGATAATTGTGTCCTTTGTAGATGTTTAATCAGAATGATAAGAGTGAATAGACATCTCACTTACCATCAGGTGAGCTCGCAGTCAAATGCAAGCCTATTATACAATAAAAAAAAACCTATTTTCGTGTGCACTTCGACTACCACGAGGAGAAATCATAATCAAACGCAGACCAGTTAATGTACGTACAAAAAAACTAATTTTTGCTTCGTTACTGACAGAAATTTTAATATATCAAACAAAAATGCATAAGTTTCATTATTAGTACTTTTATTCAAGAAATTTAGTAAAAGTACAACTACAATATACTTATAATTAAACATCAATGAGTTAAATATTAAATGTAGTTATTTTTTATCTCTGTTCGCTTACATTAAGCAAAGTAATTGTAGTAATGTACGAACAAGAAACAAGACATTTCCATTTTTCTTATTATGTATAAAAGCAAACGCCATGATACATTTTCTTAGATATTACTGAAAAAATTCTGCGTTAAAAGTGCGAAAAGTATGTTATACGTTTTAAGATATTCATGAGAATTCAAAACGCTCGGCTACACTTTCGATATGGAAATACAACCAATCTGTCGCACACCTAAACGGTAAGCTATATGTATACTTACTCACTTACTATATTCTTATGTAGATGCTAGCTTTATATGTATAAGCTATTATGGGAATGCTGCTGACTTGATAAATAATGAAAAAGATAGTAAAAGTTGGGACTAAACTTCTCGGCCGTTAGACGCAATTTCAACGAAGTCATTAATAAAATGAATATGCATATTGAATAAATCAAGCTGGAAGAATAATAAGAGTAGGACGTGGAGTGTCGCATGTTTATTTAGATACAGTCTTGACCTAGCGAACATTTCGACTGTATGGCGAATCGTTTCTGGTCGTTATTCTTCGGACGTCGAACAACTCGATATAGGCGGATTCAAGTGTAACCTTTCACTGGGCCATTAAACACAACATCGGTTGACCTCTAGTTAAAAGTACTTGCGATCTGCGGTCAAGGGCGGCACAAGGTAAAGCGGGCGTCAACATCCAATAAAAGCTTATTCAATATGGATAAGATAAAAAGAATTCAGTTTATCTACATATTATATGGTGCATTTACATTTTACGACCTATAAATTCGAATATGAGACTTCAAATTATTTATATCTTGGTTATCTGTTTAATTCTGGTTTATAGAGAAATTTCTCTTTAGCACATAAGTTAGTAGCGATTTTTTTAAATATGATAATAGGTACATATATTATTCGCTTTGCAGGTATCGGATTTTTTATAAAACATTCAAAAGAGTATATAAAAGGAGGAATATAATAGTAATAAACGACATGGAAACAAATAACATTTCTTATTGATATACAAAGTGAAATATTTTGTTTTGACGAAAACTGTGGAGAAGCTTTCGTAAACAAGGGGAAATTTTTAATTAAAACAAGTAAGCCGGACAGTAACAAATTAAAAGTCGACGCGCGCGAGACCAAAGTATTATCCAATAAATCTGTTTAGTTACAATAACTTTTGTGTAATTCAAAGATACACAAAAGACGTAGACTGTTGGTTTTTTCGTGAAAGAGAATCCTTTCAATAACACACTTGCTGGTAAAAACTCTACTAGTACTAGGTACTTATGTATGTACTAGACGAATCTCAAAATCTTATGACGACTGTAAATAATATATTTTGTATCGAATTTTGATCGCAAGAAATACTTGTTAGGAGACACTTCATTCCATAATTAGAAAGTAGACAGAAAAGTATAGGCTGTACAATATTAATCGGCATTGACGGGTCCTTTGGTCTAGTGATAACTGAATCTAAGTGATGAACCAGGGGTTCTGTGTTCGATTTTGATTGACAATTTGTATGCTGATTATGAGTATTTCGTTATGTACTTATGTATATCAGTGTTAAATAATCTTAACACACCTGTGTAATATTAGCTGTCTGGTTACAGTAACACAAGAATTGATTATTTGAGGTCATGATAATCATGATTTTGTTTTACAAACTGTTATTTAAATTACTTTATTAGTTCTTTAGTATGTACGAGTTAAATATTGCTAACTATATTTAAACCAGTTAATCTCAACTAAGTTGAGATTTTGCATACATATTCGGTTTAGATAATAATGCGAGATAACCTTAATGACGTTGTTCAAAATCCAATGCGGCGTACCAATTACTTTTAAGAGTCGCCCTGATATGGACATGAAATGCAAGGGGTTGCTGAGAAAAATACGAAAAATAAAATGACGTCACTCTAAATACGTGGACTAAAAGGTTGTTTTAAAAATGTTTTTTACCATTAATATAAATTATTGGACGTCTTGTTACAAATGGTTTCGTTTTATGCTTTTAAGTTATGCTGAACAAACGTAACATATAAAGCATTATTTTCATGTTATTGTATGGGGTCCAACGCAGATGAGGGTCGTGATAACAGGAGCCTCTAATTCTTATATCTTGGCTATTACGGTCACAAGCAGACGATAATGAGTATTTACATTCCTTTCATGACAATGAGAAACGTAATTTCAAATTCCGATTTGGGTCCATTGTAAATATTAGAATTGCAAAAGTAATAAAGACTATATTGACCCGGATAAAATGGTTATAAATTACGGGAGATTTTAGACTTTTAATAAGAATTGACATGATAAAAAGAAATTTAATATTCTCCCCACATTTGCCTACTTTCGAAAATTTTTATATTGCAAAATATTTCAATAGGTTGAAATACTGTACCTTTATATGTATAAAGCGGCTACATAATTGTACGACATCATTAACAATTTTTAAATGTATTATTAAAATGTGTATGTCACTACGCCTTTTTGTCCGGCATCTTTTTTCATGGCTTTGCAAGAAAGAAAACTCATCCTGACCAATGCAACCATCCACATTACTTTCATTGGAAGCTTCATTATGTGGACCACTACGTTCAATCTCAAATATATTCATTAGTTATACATCCCAATGACGCCTTGTGGTACATACTTTTATTCCCTGTTTCACATATCACTACAATTCAATCTGAAAACAACAATGTAAGTATTTACTGCTGCTTAACACTACAACATCGGCAGCAGGGTATACTTACAACCCAGAACGTAGTGTTCTACCAGTTCTATGTAGAAATGCAAAAGATTTTATGTTATCACTTTGTAACGAGTATTCTACTAAAAAAATATTATTTTTTTAAATAAAGGTTGTCTGCCTTTGATACCGCCGTAAAACTTTTGCCATTACGGAATTCTATCTCCGGTCAAAAACGATAAAACTTTATAAAGCCCGCAATTAAAAGAGCAATGGAATTTCGCCACTGATTGAAAGTCAGAGAGGACAAGTTCAAGAAACAATAACATTTTGTTATCGAACGTTTCGATAATAAATTTATTTGTTTCTCATAAATCTCACTGTTCCATACCATTTGGCGCTTAGTACTTCATGAGCATCTGCGTAAAGTGTTTAGGGCTTTATCCCCATATGTATCAGATGTGATATCAATTGGCCCTGATTATATAAGTCATAGTATGTTATACCTATCTTTATATTTACATTAGCGTGATACCTCAGCCCGAGGTAAGCTCATAATTGAAATTTGAACAGTTAATATCAGAAATTTATAAAATCTCACACGCAAAAACACGTAATTTTACGTCAAATCAACCTAAGGTGTCTACATAAAAATTACAGCTTTGTCTCCTTACAGAGTTTAAGTACCGTAACTAGAAAAGTAGACTAGACACTTTGAAATTTCAAAGCAGTTTTATGTTTAAAAGATCACTTAAATTTTTTTATAGGAATAAATAAAACTCGCAAGAAAGTAAATCTATAATTTATCAATGCAAACATAAGTCGCTTAGCGATACCGGCGATTGAAACTTAATACATAAAGTCTCTTTATTTTCTTCTTAATAATGTTCTTCCCATCTTCGTAACTGATCATTTCCCTAAACAGATTGCAAACTCAACAAAGACCTATTAACCTTGAAGGGCATTGGCTTTTGCATTTTTGTGGCAATTTTTTAGACAGGATTTTCTTAAATTTATAATGTCTTTCTCGGTCGGAGACTCTAGAACGCAAGGCTTTTTAATCCGTGTTGGGTACGGCTTTGGAAATTATTCTCTGTAGCTCCACATAAATGGAATTCTAAGACCATTCGATAATGGAAACGTAAGTGGTCGGTTTTATCAAGTCAGTCCATTTGGTTGGCGAACGACCTCGAACTCTTTTGTCTTCCATAAAGCATTAATATTCTCATAGAGTCCTGCGTGTTAGTGACATGTTAAAACATTATCCATAAAGGCTCAAGAACATAATTGCTATTATACATCACTATTATACTATCACGCCAGACCTTTAATGGCTTAGAGCTAGAGCACCAATTGGCAAATTTGTTATTATTCTCAATGACTTGACATTTCACTAAGAATAATACTAATAATATATTTATGTAGAAGATATAAAAGGAATGGCTGTTTATTATTTCACTTATCAAAGCTACGCGCTCTCTAAATTGGACTACTCAGCACCGAAACAATACAAAAATGTTTTCCATGCATTTTATAAGCTTACAGGCAGACCCGACCACATTACAATTGATGGCTTATTGTGGCCTCACGCGTCGACTAAACTTATTGTGAGGATTTTTGTAAAGATCATTTTATTGGATTACGCATGTGTAAACATTTCGGCTTTTACAATCATAATCTAATAATATTGTTTTACTTTGGAAACTGAAGATCACGTAACCTTGTTTGTTGTTGTTGAGAGATAAATTTTAATATGGGATAGATGTGGGAAACCCTAAAAGGAAACGTCACTAAAGAATTCCAGGTCAAAAACCTTTTTCAGTGAGCGAAAAGTGTGACAAAATGAAAACCAATAATGATATTCATCGAGATTTAATCTTGTTTACCTAACTTCATCACCAGACGACGCAATGGTTTCACCCCAGTTTAAGGTCGCTGCCGAATCAGTACATAGCCTACGGTGCGAATTACTAAGAAATATCATTTAACACGGTACGTTCGTTGATGTGAAGGCGACATTGCTTGGGTAAGTTAAACTAAAAGATGGATGAATGATGAAGGTTGGATGACACAAAAATTAATATCGTGCATTTTATCGCTTTACATTAATATTGGTATGATCGAAATATACCATAGGTACCTACTCGTATATTAACTAAAGCAGTTAATTTATAAATATTCAGGCTGTTAGGATTTTAGTCATTTGGAATTAGATAGGGGGATAAATAGTTTCAAGTATTAAAACGGCATTATCAAATCTATCAATCAATTTCTATTGAGAGATGCTGTCCAAGATAAATAGGACTATATTAAGATGCCTGGGTGTTGGGAACAGCGTAAAGAGAAAGGACGATGACCATAAAAGGTAATGATTAAATGAAGCGAGCGCTGCAATGTTCTCTAGATTGATAGCACTAATATTCCCTCACATTTTCGTAGCGAAGTCATTTCTCCGGCCTCATGAAATAAATCACCAGCTGATGCGGTTTGATGCCGCCATTTTGTGGCGTGATCCTTTTACTGTCATGAATTTATTCAACGATAAAATCAATGATGTATGGTTCACGAAATCTTATTTTTTATTTTTTAAGAACTGCCACCGAACACGACAACTTAAGGTATCCAGAACTTGTTTTTAGTATACGTACAGTGATATAGTATTTATTTTTTATAATAGATTAATAAAGTTACTCGTTTTAATGTCCGTTTTTTTTTGTATAATGTATCTTATATTGGAGTATAATATACAGTATAAATAATTTTAAAAAATCAATTCCTCTTGAGCTTTTCTTATCGTTGTGATATAAGCTGATAACGCTTAATATGAGATTTTAATATGTCTTGAAGGAACTATCATAATAAAAGTGACTCTTTTTATTATCTTTTAAATGTAATTCAAAAAGAGTGTTAGTTGCATTTTATCACCGTAATACCTCCAAAACTATCAGCGTGGGATTTTCAGACATCATTTTCAAGAGAATTCCTTTGTGTCGAGACCTGGTGTAATGGAAAAGCAAGTTTTTAAGGCGAGGATAAGATTACCTTATATTGAATACAGCGTGACAGTCGTGGGTTGGTTATTTTAGCAGCGAAACAATTTTCTTTTTTCAATATTTTTAATAATAATACAGTTCCTTAGCTTCGTTCAAACCAAACTTTCGTTGTTATATGTGTTATTAAAGCTAAAACATTTTTGTTTTGTTATGAGAATATTTTTACTAAGTATGTGTTTAAAAATAGTGTTTATAAATATGATGAACCAATAAACTTTTGCATTTTTAATATTAATATTATGGGTTTAGCAATGGTAATGTAGCAAACATCACTTAATATTACCATAAAAGTTGAAGATATCAGCCTCGTCGAGTTCTTTGTAATTTGTATGTTAACAGAACTAAATGCAAATTTCAAACAGCTAACTTAATGCAGAAACAGTGATAATTTTTTACGAGATGTCTCGACTTGACATTGAAGGGATCGTTATAGTCCAGCCTCTACGGTAATTTGAGTATTGTATTGAGATTTGTATAATGTAGGTTCATTACAATATTAGACTAAAAATAAACAATAAACCTTTACAATAAGAAATAATAACGACAATGATGATCCATTACAGATTTCATCTTGGTAAACTTGAGTATCAACTTGACAAAACCAAAAATAATCGCCATAAATAAAATCCTCGTCTTTTCAAACGCAATAGGATTATATGGAAACTGTTAAGGCTAATGGGTCCCGAGTCGCAAATAGACTAATAGGCTCAAGCCTATGTAAATTAATTTTAAAAAATCCTATTGATGTCATTCTTAGTACCCGGTATGTACTCGTAGCTATCATAGCATGTTTTTTCTAAATGTATACGGTCAGTGCTGGGGATTATAAAGTCGCAGGATCTCAGTAATTGAACAAATTGTACATTCGCCTTATATCTGACTTACAATGGTTTTGTCAATTACAACTTCAGATTATACTCAAATATGTAGATGGTAGTTAATTATTCAAGAGATACCAAGTGTGAAAATGTCTTTAGCAAAACTTTCTATCGCGTGAAACTTCAACAATTCAATATACGTATTTCAGTCAGTATTCCATAAACGCAAATTCAGTATATTAATCAGAAGTAAAACAAGTTTAATGTTGACGCATCAATATATCATGCACGAAATACATATATGCTCGTAACATAAATAATACTGGCAGTGATATTCTCTTACATAGACGATCAAACCGTTTGAATGGACAAGTTGGTTGTGGGTTCGATTCCCATCAAGGACCAGTATTTGGGAGATTAACATGAGTATTCCTTCGGTATTGTAGGCACTATAAAATTTGAGAGACATTGAATCCTGTCCGAAACCCCTGTAACCTAAATTAAAATAAACATTTTCGGATACGTGAAAAGATTTTCGGAAGTCTAGATTTCACCTAAATTCTCTAATTAGCTTTACTCTTTAAAAAAACCTTTTCGCTGAATTAGTACTCGACCTGTCACTGAAGGTACCAATCTAATTAAAAAACTTCTCAAGTATCGAGAAAGTTAAAGTGACTGTGACCCAAAAGGTTTTCCAGGAAATAATTATAGTAAATGACAGTCCTTAGGCTTTACCATGAACTTTTAATGATACATTCAGGATTAACGATGGTAGAGACTAAACTGGAAATTTATTTAAAAAATGTTATTCAAAGATAATAAAAAGTAGAGAAATAAAAGTATTTAGGTCACCCGTACTTTACCTGTTTTAAATCAAATTTGAATAATCGTAATTTGTTTGCGATTTATGAACATATTTCGGAAGAGAATCCATTCAAAATATCAAGTTAATAGAAAACAAGAACCGAAATATTAATGAGAAATTCATCGATAAGTTAGAATAGAAACCATTAAATTTACAGAGAATGAGCATAATTCTTATTGAGACAGAAAAAAAGGAAAATAGTAAAGGTGAGAGCGAATACCAAAGTCCTAATCTATTTAATAATGATCGGTACTTTGTTTAATTAAAACTTCTAAAAATTGTATTTTCGCCCATTTACTTCCATACTATGTATTATGTATTATTCGTATGTTTACAGGTTCAAGCTTGTGAAGCGCATCAGGCTTTTGAAATGCAATTTCCTGGTAGTCAATGCCAATGAACTGTGTACCCACAGAATTTTATAATAAAACCAATTGAGAACGTTTTCACACAAGCGTAATAAATTCTCGTCTAGACAGCAAGAACAAAGGAACGTTATTTCTATACTTGCCTAAAAATAACAAAATGTTCTGAAGCAAATGTATATAATAGGTTACGTATTACATATAATGTTATATCCATCTAGGTACACGACAATGAGAAGTGGAAGAGAAACAGCGGTATACTAGAAAAATATTGGAATATAAGTTACAGCAGTTTACGTACCTTTATTTATAGTATTTACGAGTATAACCCTTTAGAAAAGTAACTTCTTTGTGTTATTGTTAAATCCAGTTCAGTTATTCAATTAATGATAATCTTTAATAATAAATCGAAAATTTTTACAAAGGCAACAAATCATATTACCCTGATGATGCTACGTATGTTTGTGAAGCAAAGAGAGTTTTATTAATTGATTGCGCGCGTTTTCCGTGTATGAGGAAAATAAGGAAAGGTGATTAAACTTACAATACCACGATACTTTACCATCATATGAATGCCAAGTTATTCTTTATAACTAATGTTGAAACTGCATTAATTTAATAAAATTAAAACACCACAAATTCTTTGCAAGTTTTATAATTCATTCAATACAAAAATACTGAATCAGTGTCACTTGACAACACACTAATTGCGCTCTCAACATTGCTCTCACTTTCATTTGTGGCATGTCTATAAAGGATACCACACTGAGTCGCTCCAATTTCACAATACTAATGATCTCTTTAATTACTGATTTTGCTGTCTGTACACTACCATTGAATCGCTTTTGAAATTATCTCATTGTTTTGTTCTCATTATGACCTTCTAACTGTTCTCGTAGTTAATAGATCCTGATTAGTACGGTTATCAGTTTCGAAAGTCCAAGATTCTGAACCCTTTGTCTGTTGGTATAGCTACAGAAATTGCATCTCTATACATACATATTTTTGTCATTAAAGCCCGCGCTAACTAAGTGTTCAAATACGCTAATATCTACGAAGTCCCGAGTGTGGCACTAGCATTTTAGAGTGTGTATAAAGTTTGAACAAATATTTGCACTTTACCATTCCTTGTCTGTCGCACATCAAAGCAATCATAGTTCAAATATTACAATATTTGGCCACACTTCTGCAAAGTCCACTTGTTCGTGTGTGATTGAGCACATTGGTCACTTTTAGTAAAATCAGGATAGAATGGATCAAAGTATTATTATGCTGTTAAAAGAGGAGCCATTCGTATAAAACTGTAAAAATAAAGGTTGTAGTTTTTGATCATGTATTATATCTAAACACGTAGTGCAAACATGGTAGAGTGCTTCGACAATTTTGTATCTTATCAAATGTCATGATCGTAAAAATATACGCAAATATTTTCAAAGTCTGTCTGGCTGTCTAACGCATCAGCATATAAAATATAGGGAGAAATTACTATTAAATCTGTGGTCGGAGCCGCGGACACATAGCAAGCTTAAAATAAATCTTATGAAAGTAATAAGCAATAAAACGGCTCAAGACTAAGTTAGCTGAGAGGGCTTAATTTTTATGATTTATAACACCGCTTTACCTAGACGTTTTGAGTTTTAACAAGATGAGTCATGTTACTTAACATAACTTACTTTTTATCCAATGAAGTTGAAAGGATCTTTTAAATTATTATGTTGATAAAACAAAATAAAATTTTAATGAAAATGGAAGTAACAGATTGCAGAAAAAATATATATAGTTGTAAGAAATTTCAATCGGTTGGCCCATTTTATCCACTTTCATCTGATTTGATACGCTTATAACTGGCAGGACACCTGCTTTTATAATGTAAGTCAATAATATAATGTAAGTCAATAAATGAAAAAATAAGCTAGGCCATAATTCTTTCTGTCTGCAATTGTGATCCAGCACAAAAAATTAACAGTTATTTTATTTCTAGCTTTTATAAATAATGATTCATAGTACTAGTTCTATAAATAAATATACTGAAAGCTCAGTTCGAATCTAGGTCATCCAGGCGAGCTATTGCAATAAATATATTTACCTAGCGTCCATTTTAAAAATAAAGATTTATGAACATTGTGTATAAACTTTTCCTTTACATTATAGGGGAGCTTTCAAAGATTATTGAAAAATAATGAGAAAGTTATCTGCTTTTATGAAGTTTTAATAAGGAAACTTATGGTCTACTCATAGATTCCACATCTGGTTCCTTTGTTCGTTCCACGCCGATTTTCGCTTCACTAACAAAGCTTTGTTGAAAGGTAAGAGTCGTTTTGGTGTGCTCTGACGTGACTTATGTGTCCTATGTTTTCTGTAAACTTGCATTTACTTTAATTGCGAGTCAGGGTCCTATTGTTCATACGCGATGGTTTTTGATGGGTGTCTAATTTTATTAATTTAATCCAATCATTAATCACTGAACTTTACAGCCGATGTATATTTACACACAACTTCAATGTTTTCACTGCGTAGTCCTTAGTAACTCTTTTGAACTTTAATCTATATTTATCGAAATATTCTGAACCTTCCAATCATATTGTTCAAATATGTAACAATTTCAACTTTCGGAAAAACTCTTAAAGCTTCTCATAATAATTCATATAACGCAATGTCTTTTCTCGCTGAGAAATACAAATTTTCCATAGGTCTTGCTTTGTACTTTAAAGAACAAAGCCATTTACAGCTATAGAAGAATGCATTTGCTGAAAATCTCAAGCTTTTGTGTTTAGAACAAAGACTGCAATGTTTTATTTAAAAGCGTTTACAGCGACCGTCGAACGTGTTGCCAGCGGTGCCAATGACCGTTCACTCCAATGTTTCTCACGATTTCTTTCTAAACGAAAATATCAAACTCACGATGTTCGGTTGCAATAATTTCCGAAACCACTGAACCGATTTCAATGAAATTTTGTACTTATCTATTATTTGATCGAACTTAAAAGATAAGATAGTTTTTATAAAATAAATAAATAATAAATGTCAATTGTCAATAAATTTTTACATAAAATAAATTTCTGAACGCA
>DWGJ01002259.1:0-16369 GCA_018246895.1 Aspitha aspitha aspitha | reverse complement strand
AATTACGAAAAGGCGGTAGAAATTTGCAAGCGCGTGTGTGTTTATATGCAGTTAGGCAATGTTAACCCGAAATTAAGATACTTAATTATCTTCATACATTTTAATTTATCTATGTATACATATATTTCTGTATTAACTAAGGTATTTGTCTATTTATACATATACCTACATATATATGTATATAGGGCATGAGGGATACAAATTTCTATCGCGTTCCAACATAGTTTCATTGTGTAAAATTTTGGATTTAAAACGAATCTTTATCATATAAAACCTGTTTATCATATCATGGGAATAATGCAAGTGTAACGCCTTAGGTCGAGTAACTGTCTGGTAAATAATTGCGTGACATTTAAATCAAATTATTTTATTAGGTAATAAAAACATATCCTATTTCCGTCTCTGTCGCACCAAGTCTTACTTACCTTAGATTTATCAAGATTATTCTCCACAGATGTCGAACACGTGACATTCGGTATAGATTAAAAAAAAATTGATATCTCTTTATGACAGGAAACAAAACATATTTAGGCAATTATATAAAGACATGCAATTTAATCATGTTTTATTACGACCGGTATTATAAAATTCTCCATAATGATAGTTAGTACTATGGCCTTGAATCTAGTATGGATGCAATGATTTTTACGACCCACTGTCCAAAGTCCATTCACAAAATCCATCTCAAAAATCATTTATTGGCATATCTCGTAACTAGTGTCGTTGTTAACACAATTTATTTGGCACAATCTAGCTAGTTTTTACGCTAGTCTCTATTGAATCTTCTTGGTCAAGGCTGGAAGACTGTGGCATTGAAATCTACTTATTAGAGAAGAAACCCGTGTCCAATAATGCAAAAATAAGTGTTTAAAAAAAGTTCTAAATTTTCATTTTCAAAGACCACGTTGTATTGCCAAAGTTATCTAATTCTTTTCTAAATGAAATTGACAATTATTTAAGAGAAAAACTATAAATCGACACTAAATTTAATTACAACTGGTTTGAGCAAAGGGTAACGACATCTAACCCAACGCCGAACTCCAATTCGCTTCTAATGTAAATCAATACAAAGGACCTACCTACTAACAAGCAAATTAAGCTTAATTATACATTCGCTCATATGTCACATTTATCTTATCTTTAACATCCAATGACCCCTCACTATTACACCTTTTAATCATAGTATATCTATTAACATTTACATCCTCTCTTTTCTCTGTATATGCGCGGTTTTCTTTATTTTGTTTATATAAGCAAGCAATTTTTGATTTATTAAATAATTTCGTTACATTTCATCTAAAAAACATGAATGAAAGCTCAACAATTGTAGCTACACATTAATAATATTCTTGTACATATAATGCTTTGGGCAACCCTACCTTGAATTGCCTCTACATCTCAACATCGCAAGCCAATACCTTTAATTATTATCATATTGTTGAGCTATGCTATGAATGGTGTTTGTAAACGGTGTACAAAATAATTCGGATCGAATCCGGCATAGCTGTGTCGTAAAACGATTGCACTATGGCAATAAACAATGAATAAATACACATTTGCATACCAGTGTCGCAATATACATACTATGCAATACAGTAATTGTTACCATGATTACGTTGGTACAAGTACCAACATAATGTAACAAGTAACGATAGCCTGTGGATGGAGCTATACTGAAACCTATTTTACATTTAATCTAAACCGATCTATGTATTTATTCGCGAACCAAACAATATGTTATTAACCAGGCACCAGTTTATTAATCCTATTCCATAGGTGTCTACTGCTTAGATTGAAATTTTAAAGATACAATTCACTTTAATGTTCTGTTTTTTATTTACCAGAGATTAATTTCTTAATGAGTACATGTGAAATAATAATTATAGATGTTCTTATTTCTAAATGTTTAATTATAGCGCGCTTAATTATTAATTTGTAATCCATGTTTTGTTATTCGTAATAATGTAGGTCCTCTCATTTGTTTTTTTGTTAATTAATATTAATATCTTACACAAATGTATTGTTTGCCTAATTGTTCATAATTAAACGAGTTTTGTTGAATGTTAATATTATAGTTTTTCGACCCAGAGAGCAACGCATACAATCCTGAAATTTTGCAGACAGATTATACATATGTATGTATGTATAATCAAATTGAATGTTAAAAAAGAAATTTTGGAAACCCTACCCCTATAAATTGTTGGTTTGGAAGTTAGATACCTACCTGATATTTCCCATTTATGCTTTTGGTTACTAAGAAATGTTAATGTCTTTATTGGTTTTTGTAAATTCGATTCCTGCAGGAATAAAATCGCACATCGGAAACAATTTATTTATAAAACACATCAAAAATTATCCATAGCTGTTTCGAGTATGTCTAAACTGATATTTATTAACACATCAAAACTTCGGATTCCGGTTTCAACAGTGTGACAGTATTTACAAGTATCAAGTGTATAACTATTGTTGTCTATACCACATCATTTCGTAATGGTTTGGACAAATGCCCTTATGCAGCGACAACGTGAAGGTATTTGAAGCTTGAAGCCACAGATAAAAGACATTTGACATCCAATATCAGATTGTGTTGCGGCAGATTCGCATTTGATTGATGGCCACGCTTCAGTAAGGGCACGTTCACATTGGAAGATAAACTTCATACAATAGAACTAACAGTTCAACATGCAAGTGAACATCAGTCACTGCAAAGTTACCTTACTGGATACAGCTATATGGCCTTTATTTTTTTGCAAACAATTCTTTATTAATAATAATAATCTTCTATAACTGTTATCAAAATTGAAAGGTAAAATAAACGGACAAAATAACATTAAAAAATTTACCTAACCACTGACTGAGGCTCACTGCATCAAACTGACTAGCAAAATTAAAATATTTTCATTAATAAATTTCAATAATAACAAAGGAAATCATAGATTAAGAAGTATTCATATCAAAAGTAACCCAGAAATTGAATTCGACCTCAGAACACTCAAGTTCCTCTATTTACTCCAAATTAGTAAAACACATTACGAATCTTTATTGCGCAACAAACCTTCAATTCCTTGTAGATTAGAATAAAAGAATGAACGATATTTGGAGCGAAACCACAATTGTTTATTCACAATAATATGGTATGTTGCAATAACTGAAAAGGTATAATTAAATATGAACATATGTTTGCAATCGATTGTAACAAAATAATAAATAATTTAATATCGAATTATGATATTAAAATCGCGTAAATCATATAGAAAACCGTGAGCGGAACCACTTCCCACTTGACCCGTTTCAACGACAATTAAAATCAATTACTTATCTTGATGTTAACCTTTATATGTACGTATCAACTGTGAGAAATACACCAACGATTATCAACACATTGCAAGTACTCGCATATCCATGTATATAAGACCTATTGAAGTTCACTCAGCGCTTAGCTTTAGAAAGCCTGGCGGCGATCGCTAAGGTCGTCATACAATGGCCGGCCAGTACAGTCCAGTTTTGATACACGTAATGGAATGTCTAACGCCTTGGCATTTTAAGATTTGGTTCATATTGTTGACGTAAAGTGTAGCAGGATACCATGTTTGATAAATTACTTGATGGTCATAAATGCTTCGCCTAATTATGCGCTAATTGAACTATAATTATGGTAAAGGAAAAGATATAATACAGATACGCGTTGCTTGACATTTAAGTGGTAATGACTGTGATAATTGCTGCTAAAAGTTCATAAACTACGCAGAAGGGTATCTAGTAATAATTTATTCAGTTTGAAAATGGTTCTAGAACACAACGACAGAAGAGCATATAAGATCTTTTACTAAAGTGCTGGATATAGTGTATAATTTTAACTGTGTTAAGTGTGTTGTTTTCTTTTGTTTTTAATGAACAACCCTCCGACCAAAGTTTCCACTCCAGCCCTCCACGACCGCCCCTATTTCTTTGCACTGTAGTTCTGTATGTATATTTGAGCAAGATTATTTTAAATATAACAACTTGTACCAACTTGTGGAATAGTAAAATGTTGAATATAAAAAATTGTATTTCCATTTTCCTTGACATGAGTTATTTACCGTCTGCATACAAGTTCAATACAAAAATTAAAATTCAAAAAAATGCAAAATACAAACATTTTGTAACAATTGCTAACAACACAACAAAGACACTCGGTTCGTCTATTATTTATCTTTTACGGAAATCTTAGATACATCTAGTCAATCTTTGATCTCCTGTATAATAAAATTATTTCATGGAACAAAAGAATAATTACAATTACACTGACGCTGATAAACCGTTTTCCTATTTTAAATATTTTTTGCATAACGGTCTTAATTTAATGAGAGTAAAGAAATAGAAATTAAAGACTAATTATATTAAACGTTATGAAACCTCCGTTTATTTCAGTTACATAAATGATGGTGATTTTAAAGACTCGAAATTTTCATTATCTAATATAATTCCAGCAACATGCCGACAATTATAGAACAAAACGGACAGGCAAGAATATATTTATAACAACCGATTGATTAATGCATACATTATTCTAACGCCTGTGTACATTTTCTCCGAACACACCCAACAAATCGCCTGTACCTATATTTCTGGTTCCCACGCTATGAGATCACGCGGTGCAGATTTGTTACAAAGTAAAAGGGCCTTGAAGGTCGAATTATGGGCATGTCCAAATCATGTACCTTCTAAACGAAGAAAAAAGTCTCTCACAATAGTGGAGATATCGACAAAAATATTTATACAAAACACGGACCGTAACCGGAGGCCAATTATCGAACCCGCGAAAATAGAATTACACGTAAAACATAACATACGCTAACAAAATTATCCAATAATATTTCATAACCCTCATTGAGCAGAAGGCTGATTTCGACACCCCATTCGCACCCCTTACGTTCTAAGAGGCAATTTTATCATGTGACGTCTAATTTTCATAATAAAACCCGCTCATGACTCCGCGACCTTTTTATATGACAATGAGTGTATCAATTTCGAAACATTCATGTCAAAAGTCACACAAGTTCAATGCTTACTATATCGGGGTACAGATAAAGGCTACTCGATCAAACGGACAATACATTTAGGTACTAACAATTCCATTGCCATAAACATCCGAAGAACTATTTCACAATAGCATTAATCAGTTTCAAATAAATAGGTCTTTGATCGGCCCATTTTCCTTCATATTTCAAAGAAATATAAAGAATGATCTTGAAGCCAAATCACTCGAATCCGGGCCACGCGTATCAAAGACAAAGCGCCAATGTCGTATCTATCACGACCATATCCGTCAAATCGCTCTAACAGTATTACTCGATTATTATTCGATTCGCAGTATTATTCGATTAAGCGTACTCCATGTCAGTGATCGATGCAAATACAATAATTTGAATAAAACCCTACCGATTCAAGGTTATAAAGGCGTTGTTCGTTGATTTTGTAATTAACAAAAAAGTCATTACGGAACGGTACAATCGGCAAACGATATCACATAAATCATATTATGTCCCCTAATATTATACTAATATTCTGTATCAATAAATTATAATTATTATCATGTTATACAAAGTACAAAGTATTTTTATTCCACAGTATCTTTGTACAACATAAAGCTGTGTTATAATATATCACGTCTCCTTATAAATTTATTTATCTAATGTTATTTAATAAAGCAGCTGATGCTAAGTCTATTTTTTAACCCTTCTAATGGTCTACTGCTGGATATACTTTAGTATGAAAGTCTCATTACTTATTAATTAATGCATCGTCTTAATATGGCGCGTTGTGATAAGATGTTAACATATCCTATTGAATGGTAACTTTACAATGGTACTGAAAACAAAACACTAACCTTTCAATATGTAATATATGTGAAAAAAAATGTTCAACCAGGAAGGGAAAGGGTTATTAATAAAATTAATTATTATAGTCTGCGGGGTAAGTTGCTTTTATGTATTCGTATCGTATATTCGTATATCCTGTTCTGATGCTATGGAGGATATTTTACATTACATTATCAACTTCACATTTAAGGAAATGTCGTTTGCCTGTTTTTCTTAAGATGGGCGGATGCGTTTATTTCAGTCGTATTAGATGTTATCGGAAACCAGACACATTATCCAAATATAGTTTATGCCAAAGCCTATAAAAGTCGTATATGTAAATGAAACACATTAAAAACCTTAAAGATACAAACCAATGAATCTCATTGACGGTAATGAGCGCAAACCTTTGACCAAGCTGAGAGCCTGAAACACACTTCAAAGCGTTGTGCCTTAGTTGTGATTTACCCCTTACAGCTTCTGCTGAAGTTGGACGTCTATTTTGTAACGATATAAAATAGGACCCACTGCATAATTTGCTGTCCAAACCACTCCCCCGTTTCCCCTTCAAAATTGAATGCAGTAAAAGTAATCGTTGACAACACCCGTTTTATTTAACACTACTGAGCCCTGATAATCTGCAACCGAATAAGAACTGGTAATATTATACATTCAATATAGATTCACATACGTATTTACATTAATTCACTATTATTATTATACGAGTACACATGAAATACCGACATAAAGAACCATGACAGTCGAATAAAACTTCCGTATAAGTGAATTGTGATTTTAACAATAGATTAAACCAATTGTAATGGGGTTTTTATTGCCATTCGTATGGTCCGAACGCGATTAAGCACCACATTTGACCTTTTGGTAAGGTTATTTTAATAATTAATTTAACATACTTATATTATCTATCTTGGACCAGTGCAATTTTCACAGACTAAATAATAATTAGAAATCAACCATGCAATATCAAGTGTTTCTAACCTTTAGTAAATATCATATTCTATGTTAAAATCGTTCTAATACCTTACTTATGTTTATTAGGCACTCTTCCTTTTTTATAAAATAGAGTTTGAAACTCCTGAAAAATCTATAGAGAAGTAAATATATTTTTATAATTAATTAGTCAGTAAACATGTTAACATTGCAAACCATAAAAATATGTTTTTGCAAAAAATTACCAAACTTAACACAATAATGGAAAGTAATAAAATGTTTGTATGATGTTCACGACTGTACCTACACATATACGAAAAGAGGTTATCCTTTTATGTCAGTTACGTGAGGAATAAAATATTTGTGATCGCATTTTGTTCTGTTAACCCAATTTTTATGCACTCGGCAACAACGTACCAGCTTGCCAGCCTACACCCCGGTGCAGTGTCACAAAAACTTACACAACAACACTGTGAAAGGTACTCGGATTATTGCAAAAAGTATTATCTACTTACTCTATTTTAGTTGAATGTCGGTTAGTGACATTGCAAACTGGTTCGCATTGCGAGTTTAATGTCGTCCAGATAATGTGCATTATGGCCCAAATATCATATTGATTTGGATATGCAATTTAATAAAGTTCAATCAGGTTTATAATCTGTGATAAATGAAATGTATATCCGAAGGTTACTTCACTTGAAAGCATTACCAATTATTAATTCTGTGACCAGCTGTATAATAAGTTGTATGTAAGTATTATAAAAGTTCAAAATTAATATTTTACTTCCATCAGTTATCCCTTTATTCCGTTATGTTCTTCTTCCATTTTCAAAATTCCCGCCATTCCTCATCTTTTGCTTTTTTCAAAAATACTTCACATGTATACTAAAACTTAGAATAAAATAAGCTAATTGATCCATCCATCCATCCATCAACCATCATCCATCACCATCCATCAACAATACAAAATTTATAGTAACGTAACAGTTACACATATTTATTTTGAAAAAAAATACGGTCAAGTATTTCCGGTGTGACGTCAGCTCTTCCAAGTAATATTAACAGAGCAGGAAATCATATTAACGTCCTAATAGCGATGATAAAGTACAACTTGGGCCAAACTTGAACACTATTAACTTGGCTACTCATGGTCAGCATAAAGCCTGAACTTTACTTAACCGATCGTATATTTTGTGTTGTAAGTACTATGTAAAATAAACTTCTTAACATTCAAGATTATTACACCAAAACGACAACGGAAGTTTGATACGGTCGTCATATTAAGAAAAAATTATGATTGGAAGTTTCATTACGAACTGTTTTAAATTCCTTTTTAAAATTGACACTGAATAATCTTTTAAAGCAATATTAATTGAAAATTTCCTATTTCCTGTATTTCGAATTAATATCAATTAAAATCTTATTGCATATTTATCCTTACTTTCATTTTCGACAAACTGTAATAAAGAAAAATCTTATACTTAGCAGATTTAAAGAAGTTCAACAACAAAATTAATTAATACGGGTAATTTAACGTTGATGTTCTTTGTAAGCAAATTGTTTTATGTTTATTAATACTTTAAATATCTTTTCACTGAGTAATGTAACGAATTTTAACTCTTTATTCCACTCTTTAATTGTTGGACAGTGCTGTTTTATAATGAGACATGTCTACCACATTGGCATACATAACATCGAGATTAGCAGGTTTCCTCAGTCTAATTAACTAATATCTATTATGTGTAATACTTACACTTGTAACTAATTCAGGTTATATAAACGTATATCAAACAGGTGTAATGACATTAGAACCACATATACAATAGAGTAGCTGCTCTCCAATCGGAACTACAAGTAGATAATAATGAAACAGATGTTTCCTATTAATTACTTACCTTATATCTCAATGTACGTGTATATAAGCGATCTGCATGCAGCTGTGCAAAAGGGTATTAGAATTAATGATTAATGGCTACAATAAATTATACACACGTGTTGTACTTTCTACTGCGTAACAAAACGAACTCGGCCACGATACAATTCATGCCAATAGGAGTTAGCTTCCTAGTACTACGGAGATCGTAAGAAACGACAAACAAAAAGACTAAGTAATTTATTATAATTTATACATTCGGGGATCCCGGATACTATAGTCGTGATAACCAAAATTTCAACTTTAATATTTGTATCGATATAATATGTAGAGTAGGTACCTACATACATATGTAGGTATACTAGGAAGAATCACACATAAAAAAATATTTCACTCACTTCACATTAATATTTCATAATAATCAACGTTCACTTATTACTATTTGTAACCTACTTCCGCACTGTCCACCGTCGATTGTAGGTACTAAAAATTATTTATCAATTTGCATAAACATAGCCAAGTACACAGAGAGCTAGATAGATGTTTGTAGGAAAGTAGGTATCTATTTTATAATAATAAAATAGTGTAGCATATTCTACCTATCTCCGTATTTGCAAAAAGAAATACTTATTTGTAAACGCAAAATAGAACAAAACAACATGTTAAAAAATTTGCGTACTTTTAAAAATAAATGCTTAGTTGTGAACCTAAAATATCAAACACAAAATAAATACGACTTACAAATCTCTGATATCTGAATACACTTATGATATTTATCACAAATTTGATCGAATTCCCTGGACCTGTAGCATCTGTTACGTTGTTTCATTGCGCATTTGTTGAGAAACTCAAAAAACATTGTGCCTTACGTACAATCTGAAGATCCGACACGCTGATATCTCTGTATAGTAACACAGTATTGTGTTATTAAACGTGATCTGAAAAATGGATCACTGTATAATACCTATGCACTTAAGAAATCGGGGCATTTATTTACATATTACGTATTACATAAAGTTAACAGACTTTTTATGTGGAGCAAATTGTATGTTAATCCATTTTCCGTACACGCGCAAGCCAGTGAATGTAATGTCAAACTAAAGGTTATACGATTACCATTCTCCGTAAATAACCACGAAATATTCAGATGAATGAAAATGCACATTGACGCTAAATCCCGGCATTTTATATCGCTTCTATCTATGTACTTTTGTTGTGTTATAATTGCGAGTGGTTCGGTAATATCGAACGTCACGAAACGTGGCCAAGTGTTTCGCAATAAATTCTATTTCGCAATAAATTCTATTATATTCGATTATCACGTTTTATTTTCTTTATAGATATTAACGATAAATTCTAGGTAATCGTCGTTTCACTATTTAGTACCTGAAGATTTAGACATCGATACCAACAATCGAAAGGCAAATCGACAAAGGAATAGACATTGAGAGAAGCTATACATTTATGTATATCACACTTAAACCAATAAGATATCATTAGATAACTACTTAAAGAATAGGTGCTTACTTTGTAGCGCACAGCGGTCCTCTCTGGTAGTGATTCTGAATCTTAACATCAACGCAGCTTGTCCCAGTTATTGCTTAGCAACAACAAAAATAATGCAGCCGGAGAAAAACAAATTGGAGGTCAGCCAGTAATGTTGTCATGCAGTCTTAGTTACGCCAACCGAAATATATATGGTATCACTGAAAATTATTCTCACTTTGCTTTTACTCAATCGTGTATAAGATAACGCCCACCCAATCAGCGGGATGCGAAGAGACATACCAATTTCGCAAATACAGACAATGTGTACCTACTTTCAAACGCAACCTTTTTCATAAAACGAAATAATAAAAATCTCGCCCACGCATCTCTGCGACATACATGTATACCAGGGGTCATACACTTGCCATTCGTTGAAAATCATTTCGTTTATTGGATTGTGTTATTTATGCTGCACTATTTTATTTTTCAGACATTTAATCAGATTAAATTACGCAATGTCTTGATTGACAGCATGCTTGAGAGACAGAATTAATCTTACAAATTGTATTAATAACAAAACACTACTCGTTAACGATCAAGACCAACAGAGAAGGCAAACGAGCTGTCAAATATTTCTATATCAAAACTTAACATTGAAGCTAACAACGTAAAATTATTAATTTACTATGTATGTTAAGAGCAAAACTTTATCCGTATCTACTTTAGAGTTTGTTGTACGTATGTATCTAAATGTAATGTAACGTGCACTTAAATTCTACATAAATTAGAAAAACCTTGAAGTGTCCAACTACAATGATCTCAGCAGTCGATCTGTATTAACAATCACCTAAAAAATATAACTACCTCATTGTTTTAAAGTCTTAAAGCGATAATCTCTATTGTTCAGAGATAGTCTTCCAAGGCCCCAATTTGGTCTTGTTGCGTTTATGAGTTCAAGAAGGCCATATATGCGAACAGTTAGAGTACATGACCTTTCTATAAAAGTTTATTACATACGTCCTCTGTACGATATCTCAACATAATAAATTTTACATATAAGAGAAATTCAGGTAAATACGTCCTAAAACGGCTTCGTGTGAAATGCAAAACTTAAATAATGGAGCTTCATTCCCTAATTCGCAATTCATCTTACTTGTCTAAACTGTTCACTGAACGATCCCTATCGCCTTCGAAGAACAAAGAATTTGCAACAAGAACCGTATCCGTGATCAAAGCCGCCCTACAATCAAAATCAATGTCCGTCAAACTGTCACGCCTAGAGTAACTAAGCTACTCGTTTCAGAGGGACGTCCTGAATCCAACTTTCAGGACTATTTTGTATAATTGATCACTTATATTTACATCTGTTCCGTTATTTTCTTAACAAAGTTCTACGTTGTTTTAAATTGATACAAATTTTCTTACTTTCTGCTGTTTTTTACTGCCTGGCCTTCTTTTCAATCAATTATACCTAGCAATCCTGGTTATGTAGCTCTAACAATTAATTACACTATGTAGAGTAACTACTATCATTGTCCCTTAAGATTGTACCAATAAATTTGTATCTTAATTTTTAGGGCTGAAGGTGTAAATTGTAATGTGTAAGTCGCAATATAATTAGGTCCACTTACAAATGGGTGGAGTAAATTGAAAGGACTACAAAAGGACCTTGGATTTTGAAAGTGCACGCCAACCGGAACGTTGGTACCTGCACTGTAGCCTGTCTATCGACACAATAACAGCAAGTACATATCTGCGTTTTATGTCTGTTTCTAGAAAGGTCCGTATAAGAAGAAAATTTATAATGATATTGCAAAATGATTACAATCCACAACGATTTATCGTAAGGTTTATTGAATAATTGTTTCTTTTTGTAAATTACAAAAAGAAAAGTATTATGATGGTTCAATTATGTACATAGGTCACATTTACACCATTATTAACGAATACAATGAGCTTTAAGTCACAGGCATTAGGATGGAAACTCATTAAATATTAACTAAATCTATAGTAATCCTATTTTCCTAACATGTAGCTTCACTCACTTGTCTAACCACCGTTCAATCTGTGAATAGAGTTGTTTCATCGTGACGAAGTAACAATACAATCACTTCGATCACATCCATTATTGGTTACTGGCGAAATGTTACAAGAGAAATGTAATATAAGATAATACATCAATAATCGAAAATGTAACAAATAAATCCTGTATAAAGGCATATTTTAATAAAACGTATACTCAAAGTAAAAAATAACAAAAGAAACGGGTCTGATTGTATTAGTCCGGCTGATACTGAGCGCCCACTCCCGACCGCTATCCCACTACTGCCCGAAACGGGGACTATTGGCTGCTGGGTTTCCCCTCTGACCCGATACGCCCCTCCTTAGTTAACCTGCATCCCCCAGGCTCCTCCGGGGGATCCATATTAATACCAGACTTAGTATGGACGATCAGTCAACATGAGCCACACAGCACCAGGACTCCCGACCTCAAACCATCCTCCGGTTCCGACCTCCGTGTAGCCGGATTACAGGAGACGCCACGCTCCCAGTCGAAAGTACTGATGAATTTTAGGCATAGATGAAAGTAAAATACATGAAATAATTTTGTTATTAGAATTCATCATTTTCATATAATTGTAATTATGGCCCAAATATAAAAAAATAATTGGATACATTGTTACACGCATTATTTATTTGTATACTGTAAAATATCAAAATATCATTTATATATTTTTATTACCAAGCGCCATCTTTGGGGAAATGAGGACATTGAATACGTTTTAAGAGACATCAGACACTAGTTAAAAGTGCATACCGTAGTAAATTGCAGTTTTAGCAACATAGGTGACGTTGTATAATTTTTTTGCAAATGCTATGTAGTTTTCTAAAATGCTTTGTGTTATCTTTTGTCGAATCTATATAATAGCAAACAGTTATTTTTATCGATAATTTTCTTTTAAGTTTTTACGCGTGTACCTATTTCGAAAGTTATACTTTGAGCAACATCAAGGCTTTATGATCAAGCAGCCGTTTGAGCAATATCAAAACGCTTGACAGCTGATTTCGGTTTACGAATCTTTTGTTTAAAATAATTTTCTTCTCAACGATCATTACTTGATTTGTCGAAAAGTACTATCAATAAGTTCATAAAGGTTAAAGAAATTGAAGTTTAAGCAATTTACAGATTATTTATATTAAAATAATGTTGAGTTATAATAGGTAAGTTCGCTGTCTTTTAAAAATAAAGATTGTCTGAATTTGAACTTGCGCGCTGTAATGTATTGATTTTCCTTCAGAATAACATCGGTGAATGTAAATAAATCATAAACTTGATCTTTAACATTTTGTTGGCATTAGAATCGTTAAAAAGGTGAATTAAATCGTGTTATATTTAAAAGGAGTGTGGTGGAGGATACGCCCAACTCTACCCCCCTGAAACCGAGACTTGGAAGATTCCTCGACGTATATTCACCCGAGCATCTCAACTTGACGCCGAAACCTGTAAGAGTCCGTGCACAATATTATTGGGCTAATATTCGACGTCGCCCGATCTATCATTAACTTAATTACTGTTGAATTCTAGAAATCCACACTCAACTTTGCTTCTGCATCCAATGAGAAACAAAACTTCTTCACGCCTATTAAATTGCTGGACGTTGATAATCACTTCAAGTGAGTATGAACCATTATTTAATATAAAGATTTAAACTACCAAAAGCAAGCCACATAACACTGGACTGAAAATCTAAAGTCCCGTTTACCGGATTTAATTAGTGTAGACTATAGCCATATGGGAATTAATAAACTGAATTTATAGTGCCAATAAATTAAATACCAGATGGTTTTATAACAGTGGTCTATGGACAACACAAGGACAAGTATACATTATCTAACTATAGAAATAGTCACATACTGAAACACAAGAACATCAGAAACAAAAATCATGTAAGGTTCAATATTGTTTTTAATATGAACACTTTCAGCAATAAAAGTAAAGCCTCCTATTAGTTGTAGACTGAAATCTCTTGATCACATAAAAACCACACAAACACAAAAAAAAGAATGATGATAATTTGCATCCTTTATATGTTTGGATCCAGATAAATTAAGAATGGTATTTGTTTAATTTAATCCATTTAAGCATTACTGGCCAATTTTACTAATATACTGATGTCTCTGTAATTCGACTCAAATAGGATTTAGGCCTTATACAAGAATTTGCCAGTTTTTATAATTACGCTACATTTCATTAAAATAGAAATTCACTATAGCATTATTAAAATAAAAATCGAAGTTCTTTTCTCATATTTAAGGACAGTAAAAGCAAAGCCTGAATTCCACAATGTGTGGAGCCAGTGTTCCTTTGAAGCCAACCAGAGCTATCCAAGGCTGAAGCGCACCATTCGACCTATAAAAATGGAACTGGAGACTCCAGCAAAAGTAAAACAGACTGTAGATTTAGTGAGAGGTAAATAAATATATTCCTTACTATTCATGTTACAAATGAAGATGAATAAAGTCTTATTATCAAAAAGGTATATTATATGTGGTTCACACTAACATAAATATCATAGGTTTTGGCCATCCTAAAAAAATTATTCACAGCATTAGAAAATGCACTTATTTTGTTTTTTCATAAACAAAGACAGAAACAAAGTTAGAATGGTGATTCTGAATCATTTTCTTTTAATTTCACTGCATTAAAAATAAGGAAAACAATGCGAAGATGAATTCACATCTAAATGACCAGAGCGACTTGAGTATTATGTATTAAATTTAATATAAGAGTCTTTTGTTTTAATGCATTAAGTATTAATTTATACATTTCTACTTACAGTTGATGGACCAAATGGTCTGCGGTTTAATGCAACTCTAACAACAGGCGATATAGCAGGTTCCCCGGCCCAGTCACAGACAGATCGGCTACAACAAGCAATCAATCCCAGCAAGGCAGTCTTCACTATAGAACCTAACACATCAAAGGTATGTACTCATACCTTTGATATAATGTAATATTCCATATATTTTTCATTTATTGTCCATAACATTGTTTCATCACTTATATATCGCATGAATGCAGTGGTCAAATGGTCAAGCTTTTATGGGATGATCAATAGTTCGGTATGCTTTGAGCTTTTCCATTAATTATTTATGGACAGATTTCAAAGTACTGCTAATACAGCTTAATAAATATGATGTAAGCCAAAGGAATTATCCTTTAGTGGTGTGAATTATATAGTAAGATGCCAACAATACAATTATTTCTTCTCAGATTTTAATAGTGAACAACAAAGCGTGTTCACTTCTTGGCTACTCATCTGGGGAGCTCTGCGGTCTTAGATTCTCTGATCTGTTAAAAAATCGAAGTTGTAAAGCCTTCAGTCTTCACGAGCCAGAAGACGGCGATACATCTGAAGACGGAACAGTTGTATTGTTGAGTGGAAAGGTATGTATTGAAAGGCTATGACAAGAGATATGTGTAATCTATATAAATTTAAATGAAATGCATCACTTGAGAATGGTTTGACCGAATTGGGTAATTCAATAATTTTGCTTTCTCAGCTTTGTTAATAGTTAAGTTTAAAAAAATGGTAATTGGGAAACTTGCTTATACATTTAAACAATACAAAATTGACTGTGCTTTTTCATTAAAATTGTAATTAGACTTAAGAGATAAGCCTACTTTTTCTTTTGTTTATTATGATTATGGTCCAAATAGGACCAATCACATTGTTTAAATTTTAATTTGCACAGTTAAATGTGAATTATAAACAATTTGTTTTGATATATTTATCACTGTTAGAAGGGGTCATTAAAATAAAATTGCATCGTATTTTCATCTTTCAGGTTGTAGAAATCCTATCAAAGGACGGAGGCACCGTTCAAGTGTCACTCTGGATCAGACAGCTGGACAATGATGGCCCTTGCTTAGTAGTGGCCGAACCCGTCAGCTGCAAGAATGTTGTGGTAAAGTGTATATATGATGCTGACAGTTCAAAACGAGTCTATTGTTTACTTTTATTTATCTATCAAATTATTTATTACACTGTGAGGTATTACTCCCATTAAAGTACTACACAGAATTAAAAACGTATTGCCCTACAGATCACTGTTGATGGTTGACTGGCCTCGTGGTTGAGTGGTTAGAGACCCTGACTGCAAAACCGGAGGTCGTGGGTTCGATTCACACCCAGGACAAACATTTGTGTGATGA
>DWGJ01002258.1:0-16371 GCA_018246895.1 Aspitha aspitha aspitha | reverse complement strand
TTTACAATCGCTTACTGAGAAACAATACGTACATTAGCACCAACAAAAATAGAGTGTACTTACAGACAGACGATAAGTCTATATCTATATCTATATCTATATCTATGTATATACTCGTAAATTCAGCCTAATTTGGCTTCAAATGAGCGTGTGTGAAGTTGTCGTAAGACAATAGAAATATATTTTTACATGAAAAATTAAAAATATCTACATAAGTATTTAGCTGAAAAACACATACATACATGAGATATATCGCATATATGTATATTTATCAGCCGTCCGGTTATCACACAGGCATTTAGTTGTCTTAATTAGAATCAGATAGCCGTGTTCAGATTGTCCCAATCATGATTATTAATATCGGCAAAGCGAGTGCAGAAACTAAGAGCATCCATTAAATGCTTATCGCTTGTCGCTTACCCATATATAGTGGACAACTTGGTCAGCACTGCACCAATTAATCAATTAAACCCTCAAACATGGGTAGTCTGAGCTCACGACGTAACCGCGATACGACCATTTATAATTAAGTCATTACTTTAATGGTACGAAACTATTTCGCCATTAGCGAAATAGTTGTAGGCAATAACAGCAACATATTTTTCATACTTAAACGCATTGAAAGGTACACTCGTGTTAAAAATGCAAATATAATTTTACATTAAAGAAGCCTTACATTTGTAGACTTCAGCTATTATCTATTAAAATATAGTCTTCGTATGTTAGACCATGTACATTCAAGGCCAGTAGCGGTAATTAAAATGTTATACCTTTAATTAATAACTATGTACAATTACTTTGAGGTGTTCATACAGGCGTACATGTCTGATATTATTTATAAATATGTACATAAAACGTTATATTTATTACCCTAAATCTCATATTGATCATATTTCCACGTTGTATATGAGATATTGTATCTGTGTTGAACCTCATTTTATATAGGGTTTGTCGTCTTAGTTTTATAGAGTTTCATTTTAGGCGCCGAGTTCGCCGAGTAGTGAAATACGAGTACTCGGCCTAGCCCTAGAATCGACGTGAAATGATTCAAACAAAGATTAAGATAGACAATTTTAATGGTCTCTTATCACGTTGCAAGCCAACTGGCTTTAATCGTCCGTGATGGCTGGTATTGCGGTCCGTTCACTAGATAGATGTTTGATTGATTCTTTACCGGTAGCTTTGGAAGATTATTACCTTAGGGTACTTGCACACTGTCCGTATCTCGGGACCATACAGCTTCGGTATCTCCGCCTGTCGTAAAGGGCGATGAAACGGAGGCCTTTGGGGTTGCAGTTCTAGAGTAGGACAGCGGTCCTGGGATGACGAGCTTGGACACCGCTGCGTTCCTTTAGGGCTCCCGGAGTGCTCCAGCGCAGAGTAAGACCACCAAAGGAGACTCCGTGAAAATCTCACGTAACTGTGTCTCTCAAAGCACCGCAGTACCCACCTTTTAAGGTTTTTTCTCCATTAAATTCTCACGTAAGGGTAAATGAGGTGTATTCTAGGATACGGCGCGCTAGCCTCGAAATTACCTATTCATTCTTGATAAGTGATATAGAAAAAAATATAATTACCTTTTATTACGCATGCATAAAAGCGGTCTTATCATTGTTAAGTGAACCATTTATTTATTTATGGCAGCCATGACAATAGATTTAAACAGACGAACGTCTACCTATTTAAAAATAAATTGCACCGGAACACAGATAATAAATGTTGCATGTTTTTTAAATACACTCAACATACCAGAGATTATACACAAACAAAATATCATCAAACTTTACATGTGTAACGGCATCTTTTGTCTGCACTTAGACATGTGTAGCGGTCATCGATCTGAAAAATAAACAAAAATATTTAAAACTAGCTGCGCAATCGGATTCGCCCGTTTTTGATCGGCTTTGAAATAAAAAGTTTTATCAAAAATAGGCTATGTTACATTTTATAATACTACCTAACTGCATGCGAAAATACTATCGATATCGAACGGCCCGTTTCGAAAATAATCCGAAACAAACGTACAAACAGATAGTAACACTGTAAAAATTGGTTAATAATTTGTATACATTTTGTAAAAGGTGGTTATATTGCCATTACATACAGACACTTCAATTTTATTATAAACTAGCGTCCCGCCTCGGCTTTGCACAGGTATAAAACAGTATTTCTCCGCTATTTTAAAAATGGAGTAACTTCTCCCGTTTTCCCAACATTTCCCTTCACTGCGCTGGTCCTATTGATTGTAGCGTGATGAAAAGTATACTATAACCAGCTCAGAAGTATGATAAATAATTATACCAAGTTTCGTTTAAACCCGTCGAGTACTTTTTATTTGTATAACGGTTATACATACAGACAGAATTGACCTCTCTACAGATTTATTATAAGTATAGATAATATATGGATTGGAAACAATAACGAAAGAACAGGCGGTATTAGATACAATATAAAAAAAAACATCATCCGAGATGATTATAAACACAGACTGAGTTGTTTAGTTAGTCGGCGCCGTTATATCAAAAGCTTCATCTGTAATTAAAGTTTCTGTGAACAATGCCTGATATTATTAGCTTGTAAATCCTGTAGTTGTAAAGCCTGTATTGAGCTTTTAATCAAACATATGAATGTTGTAGAGACTCACAACATTAATGAGACAATCATTCATTAAGTTTCATCCCAATATAGACAATTAAATTACTGTTTTCTGGTAATCAAGTAACTGATAAAAATACACCCTATTTAATACTTCTATAGATTTTTATTTCACTTAGAAGAGATAAATGTGCTCGAATGCACAAAGTCGAGTTTATCACTCACGTTATCCAACCAATAAATCAAGAAACCAGCCTATTTAATATAAAATATAAATTGCACAACCCTAACAATGAAGGTTACATTTCGTTTGTGGCAACCCTAGAGGAAGTTCGAGATGTATGTACTATGGGCATAATAGCTAGCGAAATGGCCCCACTTTACAATATAAATGATGATAAATTGTGTTTAATTTAAATTCTAATGAGCTGTTATAAGCGGTGTTATAAGCGGAAGGTCGGAATGCAATTCCCGATTGTGGTCCGTAAAAAAAGAAGCCATCACAACCAAAACGTATCAATCAATGACTTGCGCTTTTCAACACAAGTGTACCAGTGTACTTGTCACGTGAGCAATAGAGCGTATAAACATTTTGCTCGCGGCAGTACCACTGGTATAGTACAAAAGAAACACAGAAAACATAATGAAGATACCAAGAACAATATTAAATCAAAACAAAAATACATACTAAACAATATTAAACCAAAAACAAAAATATTAAAATAGAAGAAACAGACAAAAATATGTATTATAATTAATAAAACAAAACAAAACAAGGATGGAAAGGGGGTGTACTTAACCGATCCCGTGAAAAACCACTGACGCTAATTTTCAGTGCAACGTACATAAGAACAATATAGTACACGGGAACAGAGTAGTTTACGGAATTTATTGCGTGCTAAGTAAGATATACAGTGAATATACTCGAAAAAACTTAGTTGTTAACAAAATAGTATCCGAACTCGAACCTGAATTAAAAAACTGTGAAAACAAACGTGCTACAGACTTATTTGTAACGATACAAAAGATAGATAGATTATTGAAAGGAAACCAACAAATAAATTGTATAGCTGTCGCAATGAAAACATTATTCACAATAAAATCAATAGACACCTTATATGTAGACAATATTTCGCGGCTAAATTTACGAGTATGTGAATATCGCGAAAGAGCATTGTATAAATTAGCCAACATTTTAGCCAGCGGCAATCTTATTATCACACTTATTTAGTCGTAATAAATTTATAGTACACATACGGATAAATTGTTCGAAATTTATAGCCAATGAACATTTGCTACGGTTATTTTGTTAGGATCTCCAATAAATTAATGCGTATTACACGCTACTGCAATAATTCACGTTTTCCACCTTCTGCAATTCGGTTACATCGTGCAAAATAAATTAAAAAGAAACTTAACAGAACACAACGTAATAAATTATAAGCCAATTGATATAAAAATTATAGTAGAAAATTAAATAAATAAAAAACACATTAAGTTGATACAGTAATAACGAGGTGTCTCAGTAAATAAATTTACACATTGTCAACAAAATTATTTTGAATTAAAAATAAACATTTGTCGATAATAATCTATTATTAATTCATTTATAAGCTATCTATGGCTTGTAAATGAATAGGCCGTCGAGAAAATTATCACAAAACGAAAAGAACCTACACATCTTTAGCTTGGAACGACGACAATAACAACAACACCACCAACGACAACAGCAACAACAGTGAAAAGACTGATCATAAAACAACACCACCGTAACCGACTTAGCGTTAACTGAACGAAAACTGATCGCCAACCATCCGTTGAATATGAGATAGCAACTTAATTCAGTACAAACGACGCGTGATATCTCTCTCATTAGGCCAGCGAACGTTGCATTTAACACAGCCGTATTATACACCATATTCGTGGCAGCAAACCTACCACACACTGGTCGGACCGGCATGAGAAATAGCGGATTAGTGCAAAAAAACATAGAATAAATCAGATAATTCTGAACATGGAAGACGTTGCATACACCTACGAAGTGCAATTCCCCTTGCATTTTAATTGCCACTGCATATTCATGGCAGCACGATTGTCGCTAATGACTCGAGTCTACGTGTTAATTATACCGTCTAAATTAATAAGAAAATTGCTGGTGAATTCAGTGCGTTTCGTCATAAAACAGTTCAATTAAGTTGTACATAATATTTAACTTTAATGCTGAATTTTTTTAAATACTTATCCATCAGTATTTTAGTAGTAGAGAAAGACAGTACAATTGTAGATTCGATATCGGCTATTTCATTAGTGTATGACGGCATTCAGTCAACGGTCAAATGTCAAAACTTATTTTTAACCGCACAATTGAAATTAATGCACCCCCTTTATATGCAGTGAAATACAGAAGCTATTTATTGTTTTAACGTTAACTGTTAATGTACTTACGTCTCTAGTTTTTCAGGCTCCATTGCACACGGCCGCCGCGCAGGCAGCGTCGTCCATCACAGCTGATTAACAACATCTTATCTGCAGCCACATTTACATTCACTTTATTTACTAATGTTTTTTAAATTATTCTTAATTTAATTTGATTGATTTAAATTGTTTGAATTTAATTTGACTTAATTTAATCTAAATTGATTGAATTTAATTTGACTTAATTTAAGCTAAATTGATTGAATTTAATTTGAGTTAATTTAATTTAAATTGATTTAATTTAATTTGACCTAATTTAATCTAAATTGATTAAATTTAATTTGACTTAATTTAATCTAAATTGATTTAATTTCATTTGACCTAATTTAATCTAAGTTGATTAAATTTAAATTGACTTAATTTAATTTAAATTGATTTAATTTAATTTGACTTCATTTAATCTAAATTGATTGAAATTAATTTGAAACGTTTTAATTTAATACCTGAGTTATGCCTCGATATTCGAATTGGAAAACTGTTCCAGTAATATGTGAACCTTCAAAAAAGGCTCTATTATTTAACAGTTACGACAAAGTCCGACATTTTAAAATGCATATTCTTGCAACTGAATGACAAAACATTGTATGAACCAGTTGATACATTTATAGGCTTAAAGTGCTGCAAGCCATTCGCAATGCAAATGTTTGGCATAAAATGTTTAAAGCCTTACTTTTATTTTCACATAATTTAGTAAAACGGGCCGTTACGAAAAAGTACATTGTAGGTCATCGTTATAAAAACGCCGCGTTATGATGATGGAATTAAAATAAAACGACTTTTATATTGGCATCTGTCTATAAACCTTTCTGAAAGGATTAATTTATTTTGTTATCTGTTTAAGCGTCACAAAAAAATCCAATATTTGTAGCAAAGGCCGCCGCGCTGTCCAAATACCGACGTACAAACTGGATAGTTTCTGGAGAACTTTAAAATGAGCCAGTCTCTTCACTATGCTTTACTTGCATGTTATAGCGAGTGATATTTAGACTTCGATAGATAATAAAGGAACAGCTCAATACCCGCACATGTCACTGAATGATAGTGATTTTAATTATACATACCTATATAAAATTCTGTCGTCCTGTATTACAATAAAAATCATTTTCCCAATGTTTCTATGTCATTCGTGTTAATTCATGTCCGCTATTGAAAAAGTGTTACACGCTAAGTCAATTTGGATTTATTAAAAAATAAATTAAATAAAATCAAATTATACACAGCACTCACTAACGTGTAACATAATGCAACTTTATTGGGAATTAATTACTATTATGCATTAATTAGTACTATTGCAACATGGCTAGTTGTATTAAATTTTTTTATATTTAAAAGAGTGCCGCCTTATTTCTTCCGGTCTACTCTAGCCTGAGGGGCGCACAAAACCGTAGTACGATGACTAAAACATGGCCTTCATGTGTATGTATAGTATATACCTTATAATTAATAGAACAATTTGAATTTGAATTGAATTTAAATTAAAAAATCATCCCCTTTGTTAGTGTTAGTGACGCGGCATCACGATAAGACCATTTAAGCAAAAGTTAATTGATGCTAAACTTACGTGCCATGCCCACTGCGTGTAGGGTTGCCAGAAATACATGCGTATCAAAGCCGGAATATCCCCGTTTTTGTGTTCTTACTAAATAAGATACGTGCCACAAAAAAAGTTTGAACACAAAAGTGCTCGAAATTCGAAAATAGAAAAATTTTCATTCACTTAAAATTTAACCAGACGCAATGGCCATTATCAATTAATTAATAATTACGTTATTATTACGAATTAGCAAATTCACAATTTTCATAAGCCTTTTAGAAAAATCATAACAAATAATCAACTAGTAAGTAGAAAATAAAAAGTAGGGTTATCCTCAATAGCGCACACAATCCTGGCCACCCTACTCGTATCATTATCCTCAAACTTACCTACATCAATAACATACATACATACATACATACATACATACATACATACATCTGAACCAATCAGATGTTTTGCGCGCCATGCCCGGATATCCGAACCAATTAATGCGATGTTCTAGAAACGCTTTTCTAACTATCATTCAATACGGTAATTCTGTCCAATGAGAATAAATTTAATTTTTTTTCAGAATCCTCGAGCACAGGCTTATATAGTCAGACATATGAATGGGCGTATAATTTTATTTTTTCAATTCACAACCGAAATATTATAACAAAATAATAATCGTTTATTTCAATCACGAAGGATCATAATTCAAGCGACAAATCACAATTTACAATTTAGCCGTAATAAAAAAAATGCATTACTAATAAAATAATACACATTAAATTAAAAATTACAGAAATAAACATGTCACTTTAAAAATTCTCAACCTATAACCAATAAAAACAGAGTAATTATTTTTCGCGTTCCAATTTAGGGTAATTAATACTTTAGTACTCGTATAGTGCATTCAGTTAAACTAATATAACCATACTGATATTACACATGCGAAAGCAAGATACCTGTTCGTTGGTCTGTTACATTTTTAGGGATTGGCTTGGCTGATAGCAACGAAATTCGGTACGGCTATAGTTTGAAACCTGAGACTGTACATAGAATATTTTTGCGTGCTAGAATTTGAACTTGACACCCCCGGCATAGGATGTTGAAATTCAAACCTCTAGTCTATCATTACTTATTTTGTTATAATTTAAAACAATTGTTCAAAGTTTGTGTAAAATATAACAGATTATATTCGAATTTAGATCACCTTTCGAACTGTCAGTCAATATTTAAACTGAGCACTGTTTTATACGTTTACTGGAATTGCATTTTCATATATATTCGCGTTAAATATTTACCTTAGAATGGAATAAAAAATTAATGTACACCTAAGTAAAGCTATCGCAGCGGAATAAGTTATTAACGTATTTAAGTTTACGATTGCTTAAGTAAAACGGACGTTAATTGTCGACCGTTAAGATTGTTCAAATAACAGGACGCCGTTTTGCTCACCGGTCGGGACGATAAAGTTTTATGTACTCATTAGCTGTTGATTGCAGCTTTATATCAGACACGTGAACAAGCATTTATTTTTTATTACTCAAGTGCGTGAACCAAAATTTTCTATTGTCAAAAGTTTTTCGATTTGTCATGCCATCTTTCTGCGCCTATTTTACTCACGCTTGGAATTACTTATCAGCTCGCAGTCAAACGCAAGCCTATTACATAAAAAAACAAAGTCAACTTACTTACTCATAAAATTTCAGCATTTAAATGCAGTGGTTTTGACTGTGAGTTGTAATTTGGTTCAGTTAATAACCTTCTTTTATATATAGTATGTAGATTAGTAGACCTGACCACTCGTTTTCGTGGTTAGATATATAAATCATATATTGTCAAATATGTCAAAATCCCGTACCATGATGTTTGTCCGACTAAGTGTTGTCCTATAAGAAAACATTGATTTTGCAAAAAAAATTACATGATCTATTGAGATAAAAAAATCCTATCTTTTAAGTTGGACCAAACAATAGACATTACAAAATTTCATTTAAATTGGTTTAGTGGTTTTGAAGATTATCGCACACGAACATCATGACACGGGATTTATATACATATATACGTATATATAAGAGATAAGAGAAGATATATGAGCCAAAATATTTATTTTTCTATGTTATAAGTGTTTAGGTTATACACATGTCACGGTGCCACGTAAATTAAAAAAATGCTTGATGAAAATATAACAATACCTTGGTTTGGTTAAGAAAAAGACGATGCTATAACGAATGTATACAATTTTTACCACTTTATTACGAAATCATACTTCCATGTACGTACACTGGTATTATGTATATTACTGTAGGATTTATTATGTAGCGCTATAATATTTTGTAGTACGTGCATAAAGCGGTAAAATGATATTAATAAATCTGTATTAATATAAACTTGCACAATAAGCATCGTACCTACATTAAACATCGTTAACCTTGATTTTATATAAGTGCGATATCTTTAACTATCAATATCAATAACTGGGACATGTTGGTTAAATTAGACATGAGGAGACTGCTAATTCGTTCGCCTAATTGTCGTATTAATGAGTCCCCAGTGGCTCCAATAAATGGTCGAGTGTGGTCGATGACGCCTGCCACCCTTAAGGATGCTCATTTCCTTGTCGCTGATTACGGCTTACAGTCTAAAAAAGTACAATCATAGTGCTCTTCGGCGCGGAACGCACTGTCCTCATTTGAATACAAACGCAATGCGCGTGCGCACACACCCTTAACTCAGCACAGATACAAGAACCGCAAACAAAACGCAACCTTATAGCAAATGACATTGAGTGGGAAACCGTTTGCGACACACTAATACGTGCCCTCTTTTCAAAGTCAAAAGACGAGGGATTCTCGTGTGCAAGAACGGGAGAGAAAGATATTGGAGGAGGACGGAGGACGTTAAGGGCATTCACCCCGTACCCCGTGGGTTGACTAGCGGAGCTACAAATGATGTACCAGCACATAGATGCCTTTCTCTATTTAGGTGCGCACGAGTTTCGAAATAGTGACCGTGGAAGTTTTTGTTGGGAGGTGGATCCTGTTTGGGTTGCGTCAGCGATAAGTTCGGCTATTGCCGCGAGAATGTCCGATGCAGGTGTGTTGAGGCGCCAACCTTTCGAATGACCACCGCATACACCAGTCGGCGAGATTTGGTAAACGCATCGTGTTACGCTACCATCTCCGTATGCACGATTTGTAATAGATATTCCAATGAGTAAATTCAAGGGACTAGGAAATCTATTACAATACCTATTTCCATATAATCTAAACAATCATGTCATTTACGGCTTTGTAAACATATCAGTGCTTAGATTAAGATACTCGTAAAGCTCCAATTGCTATGGTAATTATTCAAAAGATTTTAAATTAGTTGTAATTAAATTTAGTTAATACTTTGCAGTAATTAATTGAATTATTTTATCAGATAAAAGCAGATAAACCTACCGTTTCTTTCGGGGATATAATATTTAATCTTTTGAAACTGTTGTTATTCAAATCATACATTATAATGTATTGTATAATTCCTGTTATACTTTGCATGTCTATAAAATGTACCTAAGTAACAAAGGTCCGTATTTTTTTAGGTTTGTTTTATTATATTATTCGTCAAAGTACATAAAATCGTCACGGTAGTGAATTCTACCTGCTAGCAGGTTCCAATTGGGGTAAAATAGCCTAATAATTAACATAATATAGGGACGCAGTTCAAATAAGTATAGCCACTTTACTTGCATAAACTTACGAGTATTACTCGAATGCCGTGAGCTTTGTTTCGTCTACTCACATTTATTTTAAATCAGGTTTTGATGTATGAAAAAACAATCCAGTGGCATTTTCCGAATACTATTGATATTTCCAAATATTATTCTTACAATAAATGTAAAGTAAATAAAGTAAAAACCTTGACGAAAGTTTTGATCATCAGACAATCATCCTGATGTTGTAATAAATATAACCTTTAATATTTACACTACATTTTCAAAGTCATGTTACTTTAATTTTTGTAACTGAAATGACTTTACTGAATATCTATAGTATTGAACTCTTGTTTTGGTTTGATGAATGAAGAAAAAATTTTAACAAACATGTATGTAAAATCCTTCGATTTTTAAAAATTATAACTCAAAAATAAATAAACTAATATGTAGAATAAAAAAATAACCTTTAAACGATCCCGCACAGTAGCCAGAACGACTATTTTATCAGATAAAGTTACGTGCTTTTGAAAAGTTTAGAATACATAACGATTCGATTTCTAGGAGAAAGTCAGTTAAGATAACTTGATACATTTTTAAAAGTGGAACCATGAGAATTTAACTGTCAATTACCGTAACTGTATAGATGTGTAGAGTCACGACATTTGAGGGTACAATATTTCGATGAATATACATTAAAAAAGTAGTACAGAACAATAAAAATACAATGCATTACAAGTAGTAACATCTAAGGAATCTTAAAAGAACAAATAACTTAAAATTGCGAACAATTTACAAACATGATATTTATGGTTTCAGTAGAAATAATCGAGCTGTAATTCTACAAATTGTGGATTAACGTAACATATTTTTTTACCGGGCTTTGAGTCCACTGACACTACATATTAAAATTCAAATACGAATAGACACCGTATATAATGTCAGTCAGCGATGTGTTACTAACCCTCTTGAGGAGTGAGATGTCATTTACATATTGTCAATTTTGATGCACTTTCAGATTGTTTCTGATATAAATAGATACTAAGGCTTTTTCGCATAGGAGTAGAAACGAATACCATAATAAATGTACCTTATTGTAGACCTTGTGGGGTGTTATTAGTACTTAGCGATCTCTTCCACGCAACCAATTGGATTTACACACACAGAAATATGCATTAAATAAACAGGGCATTGGTACATTGATATATTTACATATTATGTTAATGTTTGAAGGGTGTGGATGCCGGTCCAGGTGTATACTAGAGGCGGCTATCTTAGTCCTCAAGAGCAGCACATCTGTACCTGACTTGTACAGCGGATACGAATACTAAATGCACTTATGTATACTGACATGTCCTAATTGGACTAATATTACTTACTATCTTACTAACGGTCCTTCTAATAAAGTTAATACTAACCAACTAATTCATCCACGCTGACAAGCCCATTCCTACGGTCCTATTCAAGGTTAGTCACAAATGTCTTCTTTTATCCGTTGAATATATTTTTCAATACTGTTTCTATCTAACCACATTCCCAAGTGATCCAAGATTCGACATATACTGTAACTGTTTTACATAAGGTTCAAATATATTTTATGTTAGTACGAATAAATCAGATATCAGAAGTAATTCAATTATGAAAAAAAACCTAGTTTATATTTGAGTATTTACCTCAATTTATAATTAAATGTAAGGAACATAGAAATAGAGGGATATGATACGGGTAGGTACCAGTGTGATGAATTGGCTGCATATATGCTTGTAGTTTTCCGCGGCGTGTATCGATCCGCGCAGATAACTGGCTCTAGGGTAGGCGACAAAACTACCCTATCACAATTAGTATTTTCACCTTATTGTGTTGTGACACTGTTTATATTCGTCTGACTGTTGGTTATTTTTGGCGGCGTACTGTACTGCGTCCTGGCTGCAGGGTGGCGTTCTCCACCCGTCGATGTACTGATATCGCCCGCATGCTGCAGGCGCGATCAATGCGTAGGGTGGTCGCTGTATCCATAGATTAGATAGAGAATTTTCATCCAATATGCGCATGGTCATATCAGGTAGTGGAAACGGAAAATTGTACAACTAATCTAATGTTTCTATTTTGACTGGCCTCGTGGTGGAGTGGTTGGAGAACCAGACAGCAAAACCGGAGGTCGTGAGTTCGATTCCCGCCCAGGACGGGCATTTGTGTAATTACCACATTTGTTTGTTCAGTGTCTGGATGTAATAAAAACATCTATATAAGTATTATGTCGCATGTATGTTTATATATAGCTATAGAGTTACTATAATACAGGCATTTACCTAATTTACTTTCTCGCATTTCGATTTCAAGTATAGAGTAAAAAAATGGGGTAATTTTTTTAAGACTGTTTTATTTTATTAGGTAACTAATAAACCTCAAGGTGGTCACTCACAGAAACAAGTTGAATGGCTAATGCATGACCGGCGTTGAAAAACAGCTCATTTACAAATTAACTTAGTAAGTGAAGGATTATGGTAGAAAAATACTCAAGGGTAAAGACTCGAAAGGATTTTGTTCTCTTATGACATATGACAACAGTATCGGAACAGCGAGAGAGTAGTCATGATCAATCAAACTTTTTACAACCGGAAACATACTAAACGTCAAACTGGTCATTTATGGTTTGCGTTTACACAATCAGCTAACAGTAAGTTGACGAATGAACTTATTTTAATATTTAATCTAATATTAGTATTTTACTTTAAATAGAATTAGCATACTTTGGAAGGTGAGTATCATTTGATCTGACTGTTGCAGTGATATCTTTGTTAATTATATTAGTGCCAATAAATTTATATTGTATATATGTTTAGAGTGCTTTGTGATAGAGCGACAATAAAATGTAAGGAAAATTAGAGAACATTATTTACATTACATTACATTTAGATGCACGTAAAAGTACATAAAAAGGAAATGATCATTTCTCCGGTTCAGTTATAAAGTCTTACCGACAGTTATTCGAAACTATGCCCGAGAAAGTCAAGCATTACGTTTGTAATAACTATTACTGGCAAAACTCATTGAAATTTTACAACCACTCTTTCCTCGCAATATCTCTAAGTAATTACATGTACATAATACCCAAGAAAACTCTGAGCAAGGCTTTTACTACTTCTCCATTTAAAATCCTATTCCTACATTGATATTCAAGACTTTTGAGTTCAAAGATCGTGGTGACATAATAACTTTGTATTTTAAGTGTTAGTATTATTCTATAGAGCACAACTAAAGATCCGCCCATTTAAATTATTTAAGACCTTCAGATCTGTTTAGAGTTTTAAGCTATGCTCCAATCTTACGTAATGTAAGTGTGCTACTCGTAGGTACATATTGGTATGTGCTCAATTTAAATGTACTCAACAAAACTCATTAAGGACTATTTGGCTGTTCTACGGTAGTATGAAATTTTGAACGGAAATATTTCAAATATATTCCCTCAGTAAATCAAAAGCTCTGCACGTCCTCGACTGCCTTTATGGTAACGATTATTTTCTCAATGACCTTTTTACGTACGAGTAGCTATTGATATTTCTTAAGTAAATACCCATTCATATTTTTTTGTTAGCATATAGATAATGAATATGCACATATCAAAAATAAAATATTTTGTAGGCGATAAAAATAGGGCATATATGGTATCTACAAAATTAACAATGTTAATAAAAGGGTGCGAAGCGGCGAACGTGTCAAAACGTTGAAAGATTGTGACATTTTAATTTCACGTTTACTTGCGCTCGTGAGCATTGCGTAATTACTTTGAAGTACAATACATAGATGAATAGGATTATGTAGATTGAGCAGTGTACGCTTTAGCTAAAGGTGACTTAGCGAAGTGATGACGGATATCAACGCGGCTGCCCACCTTTGAAATCTGGTACTAACTGAACCCATACTAACATATTCACACTGGACTAATGTACTCTAATGGCCTTGCAATGCTTTTACTAAATATTACCTACTAATATTCTTATTGAGAACATGATAAAATCGACACTAACGACACTATTTCTGTAGTTCTGTTTGAGGTCCACTGCAGATAACTACAGGCGGCCGCAGCCATTTCTGCTTGCTACTTTCTTTAAAACAGAAACCCGTGTTTAACAATTTTCAGTATAAACGCCCCCAGATGAATTCCTATTTATATATAAACTGGACGCGAACTAGCGAACCGGTACGGTGTCCGAAATCGAAAATTCTAAATAAAATGAGCAAGAGTGAGGCTAAGAAAAAAAAGACCCACTCGGTCATCCCCCTCTCGTCGGTTGGTAAAAAGTACAAAAATATGCCTCCCGCCGTTCCCAGGCCTGGTTTTACGTCCCCTTCTCTCCGAGGACAGACTCCGTCACGTGGGATGGTCCTTCGCGATAATGGCTTTTTGTTAACTTGTAATTAGGGTGCTACTAGTATACCTGGCATCTTCTTGTAACAATATACGTACCTATATTTAGCTTCATGACGACTGCAAAACTTGACTTGACTTAGTACATTTTGACTTATTGTAAAATTATTGAAAACTATGAATACAAATGTATTTTCTTAACCGTATTGTTATATAAAAGTTTAGTGTTTATTTAATCGTTACCTTTACCTTTTTTATTTTGGTGAGAAACAAATAATATAGATACATATATGTATACTTGTATTATGTTTTTGTTTCTATTAATCAGTAGAGAATTATATCGAGTAAATACAAGTGAAGTAAAAAATATCTATTACAGATACCTATTTATAGAAATGCTGATATTTATGCAGAAAAAATCTGATTTAAATAAAAAAAACGACTTTGAAAGGCATTTAAATATGACTTAAGAGATAAAATTAGCATATCTATGTATGTATATATATTAAAGAATCTTGGGTTATTTTAATTTAGGCTGTTGACTGCCAGTGCCAACAGCCTAAATTGAAATAAATTTTCAAATAAAAAACAGTATTACACCGAAACCAATTACATAAAAAAATATCCAGTAATAATTCTATCATCATTTGCAATGTGCCTCTAAAGATCTTTGCAAAAAAAGTACTGAATGTTAAGTAGAAATGGCCAATCTACAAATAGTGTAACTAAAAACTTTTAAAAAAGGTCTCATTCACACCGTTCTAATAATACAAGTCTTCCGCAAGTAAAGTAATTCTCGGCGCGCATTAGACCGTAACGGGGTATGAATGAACGCACTCCCCATGTCGGAACCGTCACGTGACATGTCAGGATATTTGTCACCGACGGTACGAGACTGGAAGCGACATTCGAAACTAACGTTATAGTTTTCGGCAAAACTTACATGCTTCACGTAAAAATTACTTAATGCAACCAAATAAGGATTTGTGAATCTATAAATATTAGAGTATAGAATTTTCATTTATTATTAACATTAAGATTTATTAATATTTTTATGGTTTCCGTCAATTGTCAGTTTTTAAAATATACAATAAAAATTACATTACTATTATATAGTTATCACTGTTCTATGTAATATTGTTTATAATTTGCGAAAATATATTAGTAAAAATAATATAAACCTACATCGAAGAAATCGGAATACTTTCGATATTCGTTTATCGCTCTCACAAAGAATACTTGCACGGAAATAAACAACATTAATAAGAACAATTAAAAAATTGTTTCCTTCGCCAACAGAAAACGTATTTGGAAGAGTATTTGGTTAGAACACTCTACCTGTAACCGTGTAACCTTTACATTGTCTGAACTTTTTTTTTTTTAGTTATTTAAAGAGAGTAGCAAACGAGCAAGCAGGAGTCACAAGAGCCCGCTGCCGCTCATGGACATCTGCAACCAACTCCGAACAGGGCTGTAGTAGCACTGATAGAGTGAAATCAGCTAGTATCAGGTGTTAATAAGAATCAGTTGGTGAGTATTCTATAGTAACAGGATTGCAGGAAAGGGACTGTTAGTGATATTAGTCCGGTTAGTACGTGTTAGTAGGTGCAGTTAGTAAATGTTAGTAGGTAGTAAGTCTATTTTTTTTATTCTTTTATTTTTTGAACAAAAAGGGGTTTTGTCACGCAGTGACTATGTCACCCCTATAAGGAT
>DWGJ01002257.1:0-16372 GCA_018246895.1 Aspitha aspitha aspitha | reverse complement strand
GATGAGCGAGGATGCGTAGCGAGGAATGTGTTTGTTGAGAACCAATAGGAGAGGAAACTTCACTCCGGTAGTACTTATATAGATATTTTCATTACGCCCAGACAACAGAACAAACAAATGTGCTGCACACACAAATGTTTGTCCCGGGTGGGAATCGAACTGGAGGTCGTGGGTCTCCAGTTGTGCAGTCAGGGCCTCCAACCACTCTACCACGAGGCCATGAGTCATAGGCCATATACGCTGTTTGTAACGAGCCAACAATGTTCGCAGGTTCAGAAATATAAAGACGGAGAGGAGAGTTCAGAGTCGGGGTCGGAAGTGGAGTTGCTGGACAACAAGGTGGAGTCGGAGAAAGAGACGCCGCGGGTGCTGTCCGACAGCGAAGATGATGACGGCTTCAACATCAAGAAGAACACCGCCAACAAACCGGCCGAGATGGACTCTGGTACCATTGCATTTTTTGGAACGAAATTCCCTACGGCAGGCTTGGCGGAAATCGGAATTTTGTAGGGGACCGAACCGAGAAAAATATGAGACTAAAATATAACGGAAATGTGGTAACGGAATTCGTATTCGCAAGCAAGCGAATATATTCGTATTCACAAGCAAGCATGTTTGCTTTCTAAATTTATGTTTTAATTTAAATTACATTACATTATATATATTTTTATGTTATGTTATGTTGTCTTATGTTGTTTTACGTTGTGTTACGTTGTTTTTTGTTTTGCTAATTGTGTTGCTTTTATATTATCCGAAGGAACTTCGTTCCTACCTAGTGTCCCGTGACACCAATATTTGACGTGAATAACGTCTTTAAAATTACTTCCATAGGGACGCAATCCAAAAAAAACTAATGATAACCGAATCGGGCGATGAAGTTTCGTGTTGTAGCTATATATATATATATATATATATATTTATATATATATATATCTATCTATCTATCTATCTATCTGTCATCCCCACCTGAAATTCGATAGACGGACCGACCGACAGAATCAACGCTGTAAGGCACTGTTTCTGTCACCAACACGTCACCCACGTGTCAAAAGATCCTTGTACGATTGTAATTATATAGAAACTTTATTCTTTACGAGACGTTATTCACGTACAACAAACGGCCGTGTTCATGACACAGCCACACAAGCTGTTTTTTTAAACCCGTGCGAAGCCGGGGCGGGCCGCTAGTATATGAATAAAAGATAAAAGACGCACAGTAAGTTTGTAAGGACAGTAAGACATATTTGTCACACGGTGATTAAGGCCTATATATACATTACTAGCTGTGCCCCACGGTTTCACTTGCGTTAATTACAGAACAATCTATTAAAAAACTATTATAAGAACGTCACGCTATGATTACTATAAAAAATTGTACGAAAAACGGAAGAATAAAGGAAAGCTTTTTCGTTGCAATTTCCCTCCTATTAGTAAAAGCGTGATGTTATATAGCCTAAAGCCTTCCTCAACAAATGTACTATGCCACACAAAAATAATTTTTCAATTAGAAGTGTAGATAATACCTACATGAAATTTGAAATAAATTCAATAAGTAAATATCACGAAAGAGCTTGAACGTATTCCAATATATATAACTGGATACCATTATCAGTATAATCAATTCAAAAAGAAATTTGATAAAAGTATAATCCAGTGTTCCTTAAAATGTGAAAAATTGAGATAAAAATTTATTTGTCATAAAAATCATTTTCTCGTACTCCAGATATTTTTAGTTATATTTTTATCTCTAGTTCCGCTACAATATCAAAGGTCAGGGTAGGCAGAAAGAGAGAATTTCAAAATAATCAAAACAGTAATTTGTATGTAATATCACGTAGTACTGTTTTGTTGAATGTGTGCTGTATGATATTATAACAAAATGATAATCGGTGTCTACCACTGTACAGTGCTTGCATGATACAAATTTTTACCTAGGTTCTTTCATTTTGTCTGTAATGAATTTAATAGTATTTTGAAATTTAAAATAAATAATGTTGCATACTCTTATGGTTTTGTAACATATACTTTTTAGGTTTAATACTGGCTATTTCAGTTAATTTTGCTTTACTACATTTGATGTTTTCATTACATAACTGATCAGGAACGGTTTAACATTGTTATTCAAAATTATGATTATATATTGTAAGAGGAACTGAAAATATGGACGGTGAGCCAGAAACATTGTCTGATACTGCAACTAATTGTAATTTGGCATCTGCATCTGAAACCCTTTCAGATAATAATCAAGTCAAATTAGATTCTCTAGAAAAAAAGGCAATTCACTTAAGGTACAAACAAAACAACCACGAAATAATTCTTCATGTCTTCTTTATATTACTAGGATTACGATAAAAAATACATAAGATAGTACTGAGTTTTAGATTCTAGAGTATTTAAATTGATTGTAATGATGATAGTTAATCAGTCTTACAAGTACCTGAAATTTCGATCAGTTTTCTTATAATACGTGAATGAGTCTGGCTGTATGTACAGTACAGTTCAGTATCGCGACTCGCGACACTTTGGAAAAAAATTAATATTGTTTTTTAAATTAAAATATAAACTATGTCATTCAGTGATAATGTAGCGTTCCACTGGCGAATGAATTTTTAAAATCGGATGAGTAGTTTCAAAGATTACATAACCTCTTTATAATTGTAGTATGAATAGATGTTATCAATGTGTCATACTACTGGATTTAGTTTGATGCTTTACAATTTACACTTTACAATTTGGAGTCACTACAACTTTCGCCATTACCACCACCTCCATTATGTAGTTCATTCATTATAATTGATTATTCGTTAGCCCACTTGTGGTCATATCCCTCATGCTTTATATCGATCGTTTTATCGATCAATGAAAACGGGCACGAGTCCATAGATGCAATGGGACATACATTGATATGTTTTGCTTTTTTATTTATTAGTATTGTCGTTGCAAGAGCTTATAGAAATTAAATCTGTTGTAAATAGAAGTATAATCATATATTTAATCAATTGTTCGAGCATATATATACTATACAATACCCCTTTATTGAACATCACATATACAAACCTATGCACAGAATTAATACAGAAGAATATGGACAATAGGCGGTCTTAACGCTATAACAGCGATCTCTTCCAGACAACCTGAGAGTAACAGAGTTTGTGTGGATGGGAAAAGGATGGGCGCGGTGTACATACAATCAGATGGTTTAGAGTTTAGGCAGAAATCGTATAAGAAGGCATAATGATAGTAATAAAAGTGTGTAACCACAGCGTAGTTGAGAAGGAAGGAAATTAGAATTATGGAACAAGAACAAGTTAGAGCGACATATATGTACATATGAGGTTCTAGCTGTGCCCGCAGCTTCGCACGCGTAGAAATCCATATTTTCCCGTTTTAGCAACATTTGTCATTGCTGCTGCACTCCTATTAGTCATAGCGTGATGATACATAGCCTATGGCCTTCCTCAATAAATGGACTATTCCACACAAAAATAATTTTTCAAGTCGAACCAGTAGTTCCTAAGATCAGCGCGGTCAACCAAACAAATTCTTCAGCTTTACATTATGAAAAAATATAGATATGTTATCTTCTCAGATTGGTTCTGGAAAAAGATTTTAAAGCCGCAGACATTAAATGGAGTCTTTTTGTAGCAGCAGCATTTAGCTTCAGATACGAAAGCTGTCTTAGACCATTTCCACCTGCTTTTATCAAAAATGGTATTAAAGATATGGATGAACTGGTATTACAATATTTTTTATATCTATTTCATTAGTTGACGTTTAAACATACGTAAAGATAATTGTCACCGCAGGTAATTGATATTTAAAAACACAATGTTGACAAGGTAACTTACATACATTAAAAAAATAAGCTAAATGGTTAGTCGTTGTTATTTATATATACCTATAGTTGTTATATATGTACATATAGACAAAATTCACCATCAACCCGCATTAAATTAATCTTAGCATTATTACAGCTTAGTATTATTACTGATGTACCGGCTTTGGATTTAGTACTACAACAGTTGGACAACCTTGACAACCTAACCAATATAAGCGAAATAATCGACTTGCTTTTTTATGTACTTGTTCGGTTAAAAGAACCCAGTTTAAAGACTGTGCCTGATGATTCGGTAAGATTTTATTTATTTCAGTGTATGAACATTGGTCAGCTAAATTAGCATAAGTTATTTAATTAAATTTGATTCCTTTTTATAACAAATTTCTTCATCTTATAGCGATAACAAACTTCTCTGTTCTTAAATATCTCTTTTCAAAACTATTGCCATATAAATATATTTTTTCACTAACGAATACTCATTTTCATCGACTGGTAACTCTGTTGATATACACCATGCGGGGACACTGAAAACGGCATTACGCGAGGTTATAGCGGTCGCATAAAGTACGCTGTCTACGGGTACTTTAATTGCAGAATTCATCGATCGATGTAATTCATTCTGGTCAGGGCTCGCAATTTAATAGTTCTTACGTTTGTTAACGTGTAATGTCAGAAGACTTGTTTTGCGGAAATCTCCCTCACCGCATGTTTAAGCGCTATCGACCAATGATAATGAGCCTTCAGACTGTCTTATTACATTACAGCATGATGCGGTTCTTTACAATGCACGCTCTTTGGTATCAGCACCTAAACCGCAGTACATTTTTCAAGTAGTTAGTACTTGCAAGTCAAGCGGAGAAATGAAATGGAAGGAACTTTCTAAACACCAAAAAGTGTTTTATGCTTATCATGGAAATCGATTAGAAAATTTTTACACAATATTGAATTTTGGTTTGCAACAACATTTGAATAAGGTTTTGTATAGTTATTTTAGTCATGTTAACATGATATGAAAGTAGGTAAATGTTATCGAACAAACAAATGTTATTTATCAAAAATAAATTATATTGGAGTTTAGTTGCAAGTACGAAAATTAATAATGCTTTCAGACCACTTTGCTAGGAAACGGAGTTTACTTGTCGCCGGACTTAAATCTCAGTTTACCGTATAGTCACGGTGGATTTGGTTGGGGCGCGAGCTGCATCGGCGGGCATTTGTCTTGCATAGCGATGTGCGAAGTAATTGACGCTCCCGAAGGAATTAATTATCAAAAACCCGTAACTAGTGGAGGTTGGTTACTTCACTATGATTACTATTTAAATCATCCCGTGTATGTTATAAGAATTAATATGTCCGTAAACCGTAAACCCGTGTATGTTATAATAAAATTTTTGACTATAAGATCAAAATTTAGAAACTATAAGAGACTGGCACACATTCACTTCGTCTTAATTGCTTTTCAAAGGATTTTTCCAAGTCGCTCAGATACTTGCCTGCATGAGATCTACTTTTATTTGGGTAGGTACATTATTACTTTAGTTTTTTATGTTAAACAGTAGACAAGAAATACGGGGCCAGGGTGGGAAAGGATAGAAAGGCGTAAACAAAGTTACTTCTCATTTATAAAAATGTGCATTATTGTCACTTTTATGTTGTTTACTTCATTCTTCACAGGTAAGTACACAGAACCATAGTTATTCAATTGTCCATAATTACTCCGTATAGGTAGCAATTTTGTCTTGAAACGGTCTTGTTGTTAATCTTAAAATGACATCGAACTTTCAGATTCATATTTTATCTATACATTAATACGTGAAGCAAAAACTTTGGACCCCTTTTTACGAAAATTGCGCGGACGGAGGAGTACGAATTTTGGCACACTTATAGTTTATGTGTAGGGGAAGTGCTTATAAATTACATTAAATAAATAAAATATTACGCACACTACCTAGTGCATTTGACACACACATTACAATAAAATTAAACGTTCATTGTTTCATTCTGGTTGTCAATGTCAAACAAATCCTAAGAAATGTCAAAGAAAGAATGCTTTCTTTTAAATATACCTATTAATTAAACCTCATTTATGGTATCATAATGATTTTTGTTATAAAATATCTGGAAAATTTATATGGAGAAACATTTTAGGAAATGTATTAGAATTTAATAATTGATTTAATGAACTACGGTCTATGTTCGGCCGCTGAGAGACCATTAGTTATTATAATAATGAAACCTTTTTTCGTAGTAATGAGCAGAATGTAAGATGAAAACAAAGTATAAAAAAATATTTAACTTCTGAGTGTATTTTCTTAATTAAATTAATCGGCTACACCGCATTTGCTAACTATTTTTCATAATGTAACTACCTACAGTTATAAGGCGTTTAAAAGAGGGCTATATTTATTATGTATATATTATAATTTGTACCAAAAACATTTTAGTTATCTTCCTTGCTTAGCCTATAGCTATTAGGTTTAACAAGGACTGACTTAATGCTCTGAGACATTTTGAATAAAGCTGTAACTCCTAAAATTTTAGGCGATGGAACACCGGGTAAAGATAAAAATACAAGTACTACAGAGGAAAAACATGAGACACAAATGACTCATTACATTGTAACAAATTGTGATTTAGTAAGGGTCCGCTATTTGTTCGTTTATGCGAAACAGCCTGTGTCGATGAGGTTTATAACTGGAAACTCCTATAGAAACCGTAAGTATAATAATACAATAAGTTAATTTATGTTTCAATACTACTGTATTTGACAAGTGTGACATGCTGAAATACCTCTAAAAGAAGAAGAATAGGAAAAGGGCCAATAGCCCCTGCCACTTTACCTGCTATATTCTAGGAGTTCGCACTCATAATGTTCTGTAGGTAACAATTGAATTATCTTGCAGGGTTCAGTATTGTAAATGTGTGTAATCTGTGCGAGTAATGCATTTATAGTGATCTTTGTACTATGAAAAAGTTATAAAGTAAATTATTGTTTGGTACATAATCTAATCGTACATATATAGCTAAGCATGCAATGTCATCCAGAATAAGTGTGTATACCAAATTGAAACTCAACTGGTTAAACATATCTGGTCTAAAATTCAGTTGCAATATTCCCCTGGAAAAACATATGTATTTATTGCAAGTTATAAAATGCTTGTAAAATATGTAGAACTATTTGCTCTGATTTTAACAAATACTTAGATTTTCTTAATGTAATTCTCAGTATTCAACAATAGCACAAAAGTTTTCATTAATGTCAAGATATACTTGACGTTAATGAAAACTTTTGTAATGAGAACTTTAAATTTTTAAAGTAAATAGGTATAATAAACGGATTCTGTTCCATGATGTACCTATACTACTTGTTTTGTAGATTGCAGAAGAATAAAATTCTACTCGAATGTATATTTGGGCCCTTTAGTTTACGGTACTGTATCTAATGTGTTGTAAACTATAGTACATTTAATCTCCACATTGAAATAATAATGAGAAATATTTTTCTGTCTACTAATTTGTTACAACTCTTTCAGGTGGTGGAATATGGCACTGGCTTTCCAGACATAAGTTATTCTCAATACTCCTTGGCTATGGCCTCATGTTAGCAACAATAGGACTCGCAAACAACCAGCCAATTCATTATTATTACAAAACATTAATGAAGAAATTTGAAGTTGCCTTTAATATGAAGGTGTAGTTAAAACCGTACTTGTCTTCATATTCCAATTTCAATGCTTCGTTTAGTTGTGGCGAAATTAGTCAAGTTTTATGTCATAAATATTGCATAACAAAACACGTTATTTATTTAAAGTTCCATCTTTAATGACTACCTCCATTATTGTTCAGATGAAATCGTTACATCGATTATGTAATTTGAGCTGTTCGAACATGTAGAAAGAATGAATGATAGAAAAATTAGAAAACAGTCTATATACAATACAAGTCTGGAATGGATGTAGGTGGAGAGTGGCGAGGTGCACTAGCGATGGGCGTTGAGTAAACGAACAGTTTTTTTAGATTGCTTTTTATGCATTAACTGATTAACTAGTTAATAGTCCACTGAAAAATCAGTTCATTCGTGTACGAAATTTGTACACCGTTCAACCCATCCGTCGACGATCACACGAAATAAACTGTTAGGTTGACGCTCGACGGTTCAATGCGAACGGACCAACAGCGTTGATCAACGTTCTAAATAGACTAGTTTACTTGTGAACGAAATTTGCGCACCGTTTAAAACAACGGTCGACGCTCAACGGTTCGACGCGAACGGACAACGGCAACGTTCGGAAAAGACTAGTTTCCTCGCGAACGAAATTTATGCACCTTTGAAAACAACGGTCGACGGTCGGACGAAATAAACTGTTTGGCTCGAAACGTCGAGCTCTGCGATTCATCGCAAACAGACGACGACAATGTTCCAAGTAGACACGAACTAACCCGTAATGTTTATTTATACCGAAATAAAATATTTATTCTATTCGACGTATACTATTAAAACTTAGTACAATCAGTTCATTCGAAAACTTGTTTACCAAAAATTGTTTCAGTTATCAAAGTTCATTCGTTGTCGTTGTTCTGTCGACGACAGTCAAAAGTAGTCGAAAAATACTGTTTTTAAACTAGTTTATCATCAACGATAAACGGTCTCGTTTCGTTGACTGTGAAAGCGTCGACGACTACCAATAGTGACGGCTGGCGAATCTGGCAATGTTGCCATGGCATCCTTGAGTTGCAATGAGATTCTACTTACACACTGTAACAGATTACATATAGCTCTATGTCAAAGAGTACTCCAATGGAGGCTTATTTATTATAGTTACTGAAGATCATTTAACTTAAATACAAAATAAGTACCTATCAAAGTGAATATCATAATAAAAGAAGATTTTTAGATGTTTTTTTGGAGGAAATTATGAGATTGTTTTAAAAATTTACGTAACAAATTAACGAACGATATATGGACATGAAATCGAATAAATTGAACAGCACATAGGCTTTTCTTCCACTGTGACCGCGAAAATGTCAAAGTTCATCCATGGTGTAGATTTTGTGAATAAAATAAATATTTTTAGTGATCTATTATTTGTGGTGCTTGTGATTAAATTGGATCTTGATTAGTACAAACTTATCGAAAATAGTGTAGTGCAATGACTATATAGCAAATTTGAAAGGTAAATATTTAAATATCGTTAAAATACATTTTCTTAAATCAGTGTATTTTAGATATATTCTGAATTAAACCATAAAAAATATGTGTATTTCAGTTGTAATGACCATTCGAGATCATTCATATATTGTAAAACGACACTTATTCAGCGGAAATTATTTTTGCACGATCACATAAAACCGTTCCGCGAGTACGATAAAGATTGATTTCCTTAATCAAAACGAAGAAAGATTAAACATTATAATAAATTAAATTACAATTATATACAATAATAAATAATAATGATGAACTCATTCCAATTTGAGATTATTTCTCACGATATTGTATTCGTAATTAAAAGTAGATAATCATAAATGGAATACCTTTAACATTAATGAACTATTTAAATATTAATTGAGTATTATTTTATATAAAGCTGATTTATTTGTTAAACAGATTTTGTCCATGACAGTGTTCTCTTCAAAGGTTAGTATTATTTTAAAATCATAGTGTCTTCAAATTAAATTTATATTAAACTAGCTTCCGCCCACAGCTTCGGCTGCATTTATTGTTATGTATTCTAAAATGCTCAGTGTAAAAAAAGTATCCAATTTAATTTTATTTATGGTTCACTATTTGGGAATATATCTATTGGTGGCACATAAAAGTTAGATAATACACTATCACAGACTACTTGAGACACACAAGCCTACAATACATTATCTTCCTGTAATTTCAACGGCTTAATCAGCGGACACCAAGACAGGTAGTTCTCAGAGGGCAGGAAATTTATGGGCATATTTGATACTTATTGTTTTATTATGGCCGAATTACACAAAAACTTTGTAAATTGTAACTTGTTATTTTGATTCTGATGTATGAACTGTATTATGGTAAAGCTTCATCCATTTAGTACTTTTTGCATGAAAAGTAATAAACATCCTCACAAACTTTTGCATTTGTAATCATTTGTATCAGTAGGATAAGTGTGGACTATATTAGTAACACTTATTGGGAACTATTGTGAGTTATGGATGTGTCACAAGATAAATCAGATGTCTGTCACAAGATATATTAATACTTAAATACTAATATTACAAATGCAAAACTAACTCTGTCTATCTGTTACACTTTTAATGCTGAACCTTTTAGCCAATAGTGATGAAATTTAGGATAGGGCTAGTTTAAAGCCAGGGAAGCCGCGGAATCATTGACCTGGCAACACCACAGCATGACATTGCCAACAAGTCTATTGACCACATCTTGAAATGGTTGCCAGACACAATTTGGTTAACAATATCATGATAATGGCCAATTCTACAATGTGACTATGACATATTATAAGTGTAATATGTATTATGTAGTATGTATATTTGTGTTTTATCAGATGTCTGGGTACCTAAATTGGAAATCGGAGTGTGTAGAATTGCCTATATAAATATCATTATTATTATTGTATATAATTTATCATAAATGGACTTTTTGATTGTTTCAGGTTTGATTAATCTCATAGAATACCCATCCAACATGTTGATTAAAGAGTACCGTATTCCTCTTCCACTCACTGTAGAGGAATACAGAATCGCCCAACTATATATGATAGCTAAGAAAAGTCGTGAAGAGAGTTCTGGTGAAGGAAGTGGAGTAGAAATCCTTGTTAATGAGCCATATGATAATGGACCTGGTGGAAGTGGACAGTATACTCAGAAAATTTACCATGTTGGTAGTCACTTACCTGGGTGGTTCAAAAGCTTGCTTCCTAAATCTGCCCTAACTGTTTCTGAAGAAGCATGGAATGCTTATCCATATACAAAGACAAGATATACCTGCCCATTTGTTGAGAAATTCTCGTTAGAAATAGAAACATATTATTTTTCTGATAATGGCCATCAAGACAATGTATTTAAGCTTAGTGGGAGTGATCTAAAAAACAGAATAGTAGATATTATAGATGTGGTTAAAGATCAATTGTATGGAGCAGATTATGTAAAAGAAGAAGACCCAAAATTATTTATGTCTCAAAAGTGTAAGAGAGGCCCTCTCTCTGAGTCATGGCTAGATGACTATTGGCAAGAAGTAAAAGGTAAACCCCAACCTTTACCCAATGGAAAATCCTTAATGTGTGCATATAAGCTTTGTAGAGTAGAATTTCGCTATTGGGGTATGCAAACTAAGTTGGAAAAATTTATTCATGATGTTGCATTAAGAAAAACTATGCTCAGGGCTCATAGGCAAGCATGGGCTTGGCAAGATGAATGGTATGGCCTGACAATGGATGATATACGAGAAATAGAAAGACAAACACAGTTAGCGCTACAGAAAAAAATGGCAGGAGATACCAGTGATGACCAAGACATTTCTGAAGAAAATTCTAAGTCTCTTGCAGCCACTATGAGCAGTCTGGAGAAAAATGAAGAGCTTGCTACTCCAGTTACTACTAAGAAAAGTGCAGCTGAGAAGAGAATTCAGAAACATTTGTCTCCTGACAGTACTCCTCCATCTGATCATAAGAGCTCACTCAAATCAAATCTACGGTCTTCTTCCTCAGATTCTATTAAGAGCTTACATGCGCAAGTAGCAAGTTGGCGAATGGAAACTCTTGTGAGAGAATCTGAAACTGAGACTGGTTCCGAGGACGAATTTTATGATTGCGAATCGACTCTTAACAAATGGTCCTCTATGTGTTCGCTAGACGAAGGTGACATTGATGTCTCACCAACACAGACTGACCAAAGTCAGGAAGATAGTATCTTTAATCCTAATTTCTTAAAGAGAGTTACTTCCGAAAGGGGTTCACGTAGAGCGGGATTACAGAGTCATCAAAGTATTGATGGCTGTCCAGATACACCAGTACATGGTTCCTGTTCAACAACAGTATTAATATTAGTATTCCATGCTGGAAGTGTTTTAGATGCTAATGTGGACATGACAGCTAAAAAATCTGATGTAACAACATTCAAGGGTGCATTTGAATCTGTTATGCGGCAACACTATCCAACATTAGTAGGTCATATTACTATAAAGCTTGTTTCTTGTCCATCAGTTTGCACAGAAGCTCTCGGAGTTTTATCTACATTGAGTCCATATAGTTTTGATTGCTCGCCTTCTACTATGGAAACACCTTCACTTACAAACGATTTAATACCTATTGGTGCTATTCCACTTATTGCTACAAATTCCCCTGAGTATTCAGAATCTATAACTAAAACCATTAATTCAGCAAACATGGTTTATAACGAATTTATTAAATCTGATGATGGAAAAGGATTTAATGGTCAAGTGTGTATAGTGGGTGATAGCATGGGATCTGTACTTGCCTATGACGCACTCTGCCGAACTGTGCAGTATCAATCACGTCATGATAGCGAAAACAGTATACTGGACACTGAAATAACTATCCCTAATGAACCAGAACAGTATTTAAATAAACCTCACCTGCAAGCGCCTACGCCCCGAAGGCGATCATCAACTGCAAGTGACAGTCAAACTAAGTTTGAATTTGAAGTTAGTGATTTCTTCACTTTTGGCAGTCCTTTATCTCTTATTCTTGCCTCCAGAAAAATATCTGAGGATAAATTTAAAGAAATAGTTAAACCACCCGCGCAACAAGTTTATAATCTATTTCATCCCACAGATCCTGTTGCATCAAGATTAGAACCATTGTTATCAGCTAGATTCACAGATTTGCCTCCTATTAATGTTGCTAGGTATGCTAAATATCCATTAGGTAATGGACAACCTTATCATTTGATGGAACTGATACAAAGTCACCCACAATTATTTGGTGATCATTTGCAAATGCCACCAACTCCTATTTTAAGAAGACTTTCTGAAGCTTCTGTGCAAAGCACCATTAGTGGATTGGTTGATAATATACCTCTAATGACGATGAATGCATTGCAGCAGAAATGGTGGGGATCAAAGAGGCTTGATTATGCACTGTATTGTCCAGAAGGACTAGCCAATTTTCCTACCAATGCACTTCCGCATTTATTTCATGCTAGCTATTGGGAAAGTTCAGATGTTATAGCTTTTATATTAAGACAAGTTGGCCATTTCGATTTGGCTTTATATGGACATTCTGAAGATAAAGAGTGTTCTATGTTTAAACCCGGGCAAGAAAGGGAGAAATGGATGAGAAAAAGAACTTCAGTAAAGTTAAAAAATGTTGCGGCTAATCATAGAGCCAATGATGTTATAGTAAAAGAAGGATGTCCACTAACGTTTACAGCTAGATTTATGTATGGGCCTTTAGATATGATCACTTTGACTGGGGAGAAAGTTGACGTACACATGATTAAAGATCCTCCAGCAGGCGAATGGATACTTTTGTCTACTGTTGTTACAGACAAAACAGGAAGGATTACTTATACCCTTTCGGATAAGCAAAGCGTTGGATGCGGAATTTATCCAATGCGTGTTGTTGTACGAGGTGATCATACAAATTGCAATTTCCATCTAGCAGTTGTCCCTCCACAAACAGAATGCGTAGTATTCAGCATTGATGGTTCGTTTACGGCCAGTGTATCTGTTACCGGCCGTGATCCAAAAGTGAGGGCTGGTGCTGTCGACGTAGTGCGATTTTGGCAAGATTTAGGATATCTAATCCTTTATATAACTGGACGACCAGATATGCAACAGAGAAAAGTTGTGTCTTGGCTCGCTGAACATAACTTTCCTCACGGGCTTGTATTCTTTTCGGATGGGTTTTCGACGGATCCATTGGGGCATAAGGCGGCACATTTAAACAACCTAATAACCGATCATGGAGTAATTCTTCACGCGGCATATGGATCCGGAAAGGACATCAGCGTGTACCATAATTGTGGGTTATCGCCGAGACAAATTTATGCCGTTGGGCGCATAAGTAAGAAATACAATAATTTGGCTACTGTTTTAAATGACGGTTACGCCTCTCATTTGGCCGACTTAAAGCAACCTGGCGCTGTTCGCCCCGCGCGCGGCAATGCAAGGCTTTTGGTGCCGCGCCGTCTGCTGGCTCCGGTAAGTAACTCCACCGCAACTCGTGGCCGACGTTAACATTATTTGATATACATACATATTATATTTAATGAAGACTTCACTTGAATTAAAATTTTCCAATGTTATTTCTTTTAAGGGTTATGGAAATGAAAATTACGCACTGAAAAAACATTTCAATTGAAGGCGATTTAAATTAAATCCACGAAAAATATAATGCAGTAATATGATTATTAAATGACATACAAGATTTATCTTATGTGTTGTTGTTTTTGTATATAGATAATTGCATAATGTCTCAACTTTAATCTTATCTGTTAAACAGTTACAAAAGTATCGTGATGAATTTTTATATCTATTATTATTCGGTGTTTAATTACTCAGTTATTGAAATTATATTTAAATAATTTTCCATTGATATTACGAAACATAAGAATCTCTTTTATCTGAGTAAGCCAAATGTACTATCTAGTCTTATGTGTAATGTGTTAAACTGGTGTTAAGATGCACTGATACATTATTGATTTATGAAAATGTATTAAAATGAATCGAATAAGTTAAACAGAACCTTGTTTTCATGGAATGTTAAAGTCAACATAAAGATCTTAGACAAGCCAGTAAATTTGGCTACGTCTATACAAAAAGTTGAAAATAATGGCGTTCGATTCGCTTATGTTGTATGCCCTTTTTTTTCAAATAAAACTTGGTTACCGTATTAATTAACTAGATTACCTTAGCCCGTATCAGTGTAGCTTTATCCAGTAGTATTATACAAGTAAATTATATTACTATGTTACTTCACACTATAGCATAGTGTTATACCTGTCTGCTTGTAAGTTTTTAGATGCTGTATACGCTATTTTAGTGTAATGAATCTCCCCCGACTGTCAACATAGGGATCGAGACATTGCGTTCAATGATCTGTGTAGTTTTTCTTATTCATCAACTACCTAGTAGTTTTTGAAATGTTTATAATAAAAATCGTATTTATTTCTAAGTCATAGTTATAATATTATTATGGATATTACATGTACTATCTATCTCTTGTTATTTGTTTGTATCTACCTAACGTATAGGGAAATATTTTATTAGTGTTAAAAATTTTAGATTAAGGTGTTTGGAAATTGAACGCTTTCATCTGGCTGCGGTTACATTTAGATTATAGGATTTTATTCCGTTTTCACCTCGTATTTTTCATATTCCTTTTATAGTTACAAAAGACTCAACACGTTTGCCATTAGGCGACCTAATAATGAAATATGTTATGGGCTGTATATTCGTCGTCGTACAATAGTGACCAATCGGACAGTTGGTAAATTTTGCAGGACGATTCCATTGTATCAGTTACTTTTCTATGAGATTCGTCAATTTAAAGACCGTGTAATTTTCAATCCATTATATTTATTTAATGAAGTTTTGTTTCTTAAATGTTCTGCTGTTCTCGTCAACATAAGAGTAACTTACTTACATATCGTCAATACTTAGATGAAAACAAAAGGCAGACGGTACCTAGTAGGTTTTATTTATGTATCTATTTATTATGATGAGTCCAGTTCATTAGGTTCACGTATAGTAGGGGACCAACTGTTCCCTAGATCAAATAAATGAAAATGATCAAATAATTAATATAATTTTATATACGGAAAGTCAGTATTCAGTATAGATTTTCCTTTTTTCCGCTCCCACCGTTTTCACTGAGTGAAATAGACATGAGAATCTTCGGATGACTACGTAAAAAATGATTAATTACCTTATTATGTCACTCTTTATGTGTTGCCTGCTTTGATTTACTGGTCAACGTTATTATATGTATTTGTAAAGAAAAAAAATTATCATTTCCCATCATCGAGTAATGGAAACAAGAGAATTTATTTATTACAGATATCCATAGGTTTTTAAACGTCGGAATTATTTATTATACGTACGAGTATAATGAATATAATAAAGACACTAGGTTCGTAACAAATACACATTTATATCAACGATGTGAAAAGCGCAAGACCGATAACAAAGAAAATCCAGCCGTGTACGTAACGTTTTAATTGGCATCTAGCCAATTCATTAAGTTGCGGGGAACATAATATTCAATTATTGTTCATTATATTTTTTTTTGCTTAGAGTGGTTTTTCACAGTGAGCGATTTATTGCGCTATATACGACCGTGAGTGAATCTATATATTAATACGTGAAGCGAAAACTTTGGACCCCTTTTTACGAAAATTGCGCGCACGGAGGTGTTTGAAATATGGCACACTTATAGTTTATGTGTAGGAGAAGTGCAGAACGCTAATATTTGTCAAAAATAATGCTTATAAAGTACATTAAATTAATAAATAAAACATTACACACACTACCATGCATTTGACACACACATACAACGTTCATTGTTTACATTCTGGTTGTCA
>DWGJ01002256.1:0-16376 GCA_018246895.1 Aspitha aspitha aspitha | reverse complement strand
AATTAAATTATATGTATGTTACTAGTTGTGCCCAACGGCTTCGCCCGCGTGGAAATCAATGTTTTGCCCGTTTTTGCAACATTTTTCGATGCTGCTCCACTCCTATCAGTCATAGCGTGATGTTACATAGCCTGTAGTCTTCCTCAATAAGTGGACTATTTAACACAAAAAAATTTTTTCAGTTCGTATCAGTAATTCCTGAGATTAGCGCGTACTACCAAACAAACTCTTTAGCTTTATAATATTACAGTATAGATTTCGGGTTTAAAATGGAACGATTAAAGCGATGTTACCATTAGTAGGGACTATGAATTTATTAATGCTAACGAAGCTCTCGTCGCTCCATTAAATCATATCTGACCGAGCGGCTAAAAATGTGCTCGATGCGACAAATGTGTATTTTTAGTCAATACAGATTCAATCCGTGTCTTCGTGTGCTTATGTAGAGTTAAAAACGAAAATGACACTTTTGGTAATAATACAGCATTCGGTTTCATCGTAAAGACGTTGAAGAGATTTGGGAGGAGGTTCAGAATTTAAAGTCTAATATGGCGTATTACACTTACTTAAATAAAACTTATATCACAGTTTAAGGAACTCTACATTTCAAGTTTTCCTCCTTTAAACGTCAGTACCCAGGACAGAGATTTGTCAGTCACTTTCGTAAGTTTGTCTTATGATAAAATATAATTGCATAAATGTATAATTGTAATTGATAAATTCAAACAATTAAAGATTATGCTTTCCAAACAACATTTCTCTCTGAGTACAGTGTTCAGAACACCTTTTGCTTTTTTGCTGAAAAATGAATATTAAACTTGGCAGCCCTAACTTTTAGGTTTGTTTCGAAATATAACATCGTCTTTTCGCTTATCTATATCATTGGAACCTTAACGACCGTCGACTTATAAAATATTCGGAAAAAAGCAATTCTAAACTGAAATAAAAGTGATGAACGCTTTATGCATTCGATCTGATAGGATTCTATTTTAGTTCAGTTTCATTATGAATTTATGTATGATACACGAGGGAATGGAGATCGTTAGCGTGAAATAATATTTACCTTCCATAAATCAGTTTTATATGCGGTAACAAAATGGAGCTGTTGGTTCACAAAGGTTTTAAACATGAAACAAATGTTGACTGTTCATCTAAAAACTCCAATACAACAAAACCTGTTCAACGACTCCTTTCCACCAATATCTTGATCAATACATTAACAATACTTAACTATAACGAATGCTTAATGCACCTCATGTTGAGAGGTTATTCGGACGATTTTGTATATAACATAACTACATCCCGAAAAACCCAATATACGTTCTTGAGTAAAGCCGGCAAACAATAATGTACATAGATACAAAAGATTGAATGTTAAAATATACACACATAATATATAGCACCGGTATCCTCTTTTCCGACGTCCCCTAATTCATATAACGTTTAAAACTGTAGAAACACATACGCTTAACGAAATACATTCGTTCGAGCGCCAGAATCATTAGTGTTACTTGTCATGTTTATTAATGACACTTACTTTTTGTTTCAGAGGCGGCTTCGCCACAGCTGGCGAATGAGTAACAAGCGATAAACGATGCGATTTTGTCAATAATTTAATGTTATTCGTGACATCGACAACATTTTAATTATAGTGAAGAAGAAATATACCAAAAATTAACATTTTTTGAAATTAAAGTATTACTTAATAAGGATACGAGCTTTTTTGTTGTTTAAAACGCTGTGATGGAATACCGTTACATTATATCTATAATATCTTAATTTTGATAAAGAATATCATCTAGATGTAGAACTAAGTAATGACGTCGAGTACCTACAACCTTAGCGATAATAACTCGCTTCTCGCTGATAGTAGCCGATTGAACATGTCATTTGAAGGGTACCATACTTTTACACGACTTTAATTAAATTTTTGAGAAAAAGCTGATTAGTTGGTAACGAAAGTTTTATGTTACGCTACGTTAAGCTGCGCGTAAAGATGAGATATGTTTTTATTAGTCATAAATCCTTTTTATTTCCTGATACAACTTGTTATTCTAATTAAAACATTGATACATACATTGAAACTTAGTGGTTTGAGATTCCGTTTTGAAGTATTAAGTCTGAACAATGATTATGTCACAAGAGGATAAATCTTTACTTTTAATACTTCTATAAAATCATAAGAAATTTAACGACGACTATGTTCAAATTATTCTTTCCGAAAAAGGGGAGACAGATAACACATTGTGGACCTCGTGTAGAATGAATGGGTTAGCAACGCAAATATAACTGCAGGTACTTATTGCAGTATTCTATCTCTAAAAGACCTTTGTATTAATATGGTTCTAATCATCTTAACGTTAATACGTTCACTAGCCTTCCATTGCTAGCATCCTTACGCGCTGTATTATACCAGTACCGTTTACAAGTCAGTGGTCATGATGAAACATTGTTATTCAAGGCGATGATGTATGCATTCAATCGAGCACGGCTTGTATTTCATTATTAAGGGGACCAATAAAACTTCGCACGCTGATTGTGACCAAGAATCCTCGGGTCAAATCATTTGACTCCCATTTCTATCTCATTCCACACTGTTGAATCCAATCTTTTATTTCATTCCAATGATCGTTGAGGTCCGAACACACTAGAGTTATATGCGTGACGATTAATGCTTTTTGTGACCGGCGACTGTTTGAGCTTTTCGGTAGCCATCAATATTATGTACGTTAAAGTCATTATAGTCGCGAAAATGGAAACAACCGCTATACAAATGCGATTTTTTCTTAATTCAAACTTATACTATTATCTTTTTCGACCTTGCTTCTTTATTAAGTCTTGTCTAGTAATACAAACCAATATAATAATAGGAAACACAATACAAGTATTTTATAATCACTTAATTTACGAAATTTCAACCAGTAGGTACACAAACTGTTGGAGAAGATGAGGCTTGTAGAGGTTTTGACCTAGATTTTATAAGACGCTTCAAGTTTCTATTTCAAACTAACGACTACTGTATGTAAAGACTACCAAATGTGACCGATTTTTATCGTGCCTAATGTAACAACAAAGTAACCAGACTTATGTACCTACCTGTATAACGGTACTTGGCAACTATTATAGTTACATAAGAAACATTAAAAGACACATATGTACTGATCGGTACAAATTAGTCAACCAGTCATCAATCAGTCAAATTAGAAAATCTGCACAAGAATTAGCGACATTCGAAATGCGCCCTAAATGTTGTGAAATTGCAGATTGAACGCTTATGCAAGGTTTATTCATAGACATGCAGTAAGTTCATTTATAATCATTTCAAACGATGTTCTAGATAGATGTTAACTTGCTATATCAATAGTAATTACTAGCAATCACGACTAACAAACGTTGACCCAGTTTATGGACAAGTGTGGTGCTACCATTTTTCATGTTTGTTTTCAACACAGAAATAATTAAACTCGCTAATGGTTTTTAGGATATGCTTTGATGTAATAGTAACATGTAATGTATTATAGACATTATGCAACAGAGTACAGTTCGGAATGTCTTTTTTATGGTTCGTTAATAATTTCATACATTTCTTAATAGGCAGTTGATTATGCAAAAAAATTCAATATTTAAAATATATTTCACAATCAACAATAAACAAAAAGTGTTTCATTGTCCTACTCTGGCGCATTTCCCAAAGAGATAATCTATACAATTTACTAGATGAGTCTTTTGTTTGTCACTTGCTTTAATATTTTTGTGTTATAAAAATCGCTAATGATGTCGCCTGAAATTAAGTAGTTACTGAGGCGGATAAAGATCCGGATCTGTCTATTCTTCACCACTGAAGTGGCACGTGTGATCTGCAGCTACAATGCAATGCTGTTAACGAGGACTAAGTTGTAACGTCTCTTGTTATAATTCAGTCATCACACCGGAAAACAACAATACACGCCGCGCTACTGATTAGTAGAAAGGAGTGCGACAAAAATAAACAAGATAATCAGATTTGATAGGAATAAAAAGATAAGATTCTACTTCTCTCTCGCAATCTTTAGTTAATGAATATCTTGATTCATCTGAAATGATCTTAATTCTTTATCTCTGCTTTATCAATAGTACATTATTAGCAAAACATTATTTGCTAGATACCCGGTTAGTAAAGTACATCTTCATATTAATTTATGATGGTTCACGTAAGCCAAGGGCTTTTGTACTTGAATAGTAAAATGTATACGACTTATCCTCTTTTCATATTTCAAGTGCTGTCTTAACAATTCCTATTGTTGGTCAACCTTGCCCCAGTTCAGAAACAGATGTAACAACACACTGCGTACTGCTTCGGATTTTCTCATTTATATTTATTTACATTAGACTTCGGCTATGATTTTGTGTAAACAATGCGTCAAACATGAAATTTTCGCATCGATATTGTTCAAAACATAGGTTCATTATTATTTTTAGTGTCAAAGGTTCGTATTTGTATTTTAGTAACACGTCCCAAAAAGTAAACTTTTTGTACCTACTTAAGGAGTTGCTGTAACTATTCTCTATTTTGCAGTGATTCTTTTCAAAGTATTTGCAATGGATTTCCTGTCGATTACCGCTTGATGATCATTGAAATTCCTCTGTTCTTCTATATATTTGTTAACAACGGCACGACAAATTTATTAGTGACTATCTATAACTTCTACTTTGAAATCACACATGATATGTGTAGAAAAGATATTTTTAATTGCCGAATAAGTTTCTCTAATCTCTAAGATTTCTATTGATTAAAACAAGTAAGCATGAAGAAAACAAATGCAAATTATTTAAAATTAATTTTGTCTAGAGCACTAATGACAACAATCGACCCATCGAATCGATGGATACTGATTACGATAACGCATTCGATGTTCACTGGTACATACCTCTCTGTTCCGTGTTCGACGTTAGCACCATTTCAATCATGTTCGTTAAAAGCTCACTCGATGTTTGTCACGATTTCGGCTTTGATGGCTCATCATATTTCATAACGTAGGTGGCTGCTATACGAATGTTTTGACTACCGTAACGCATGATTTATACGGCCTTGGCACGATTTGAAAATCGCTCGCGACTCGTACTACAATAGCGTCGTTAATACTTTCTGTGTGATGTTGCTTAAATCATAATGCGATAGGATGTGATATTACAAATTCTGCATTAATTGAATTTCCAAACGTGTCAAAGATGTCAATTCCATGCCATAATGCAATGTTAACGTTCTCGTTGATTCACATTATCGTGTGGCATAATATGTGCGTGCAACATATTTACGAAACGACTGCTATTCTTTATATCCTTATTGTTACGATAAATATAGAGCTTTGTAGATGATATTTCATACGGACTATTGATCATAGTTTCCGCTTTCACGATTTTACCATAAAACCATTAAATATTTACGCCTCATTGGCAAAATGATACGCGGACAGGTGCTATTTCAAACACCGAGCTAATTAATAATGTATCACATTATCGGACAAACAACGCTTTGAATATATTTCGAGTATAATACGGTGTGTTTGTTTTTGCGCAAATATAAACTTTGTAAACAATTTAACGTTGCACTGCTGCTTATTGTTGTTTTAGCCTTAAAATATCATGATGTAGCTGAAAGTACATAGCGTTACGGTGTTTTATTTTGAAGGCATCGCAATTATGATTTAAGCAGAATAGAAGCAAGAGAGCGTTAATTATTATTTTGAGGAATTTTCGAGATAACAATTTGCTAATTTTATCCAAAAATCAAACCACCTTTATTTACGTAAAAGGAATAGCAAACGACGAGGCAGCAGTCACAAGTTACCTAAGTTAAGCTACCATCCGTGGATGGTTAGTGTTAATTAATCCAGTTAGTAATATTTTCAATGATATGATTAGTCGATTAGTATTCATTGGGAACTCAAACTGCTAGACTGTTTGTATCATTAGTCCAGAAAGTTAGTGTAACCAGTGCAGTTATCTGTAAATCCGAACAAACGAGTGGCATTCTAAACTATTCGATGAGGCCAATAAGGCAATTTTTCTTTTTTGCTATGATATGCTGGGTAATCCAAGTTCATTAGGAGAAAAAGTGTTCCGCGATTAACAATTGGTAAGATGGAGCGAATCTGTGAAGCTCTCCACCGATTTCACAGAACCGGTGTATCGTAAAGTTAATCACACGAACTATAAATGTAATGGTCTCATTTGGAAGTAATAAAAGCAACCATAAAGTCTTCATGCGGTATCTCACGCACGGTCAGATTCAATGGAGCTCAAAGCCGTCGCAATTGGCTCGATGGTTCTGACTGGACCGTGGAAAATCGGTCGAGTTGGTACTCACTGTGGAGGTACCATCCGAATTGATGTTTCAACTTTTATTGTACGTACTTTATAGATTTGTAATAATATTTAAGTTTTAAAAACTAACCGTTGTTCATTGATGTCATATTACAGGTATGTAAAAAACACAGAAAAAACTAAACACTACAGGATTGTCTATTCAAATTTTTCCAATTTTAGCACTATCCGAATTTTCCCTTATAAATAAATAGTTTTCAAATATATTTCAAGAAACAGTTTTTTCTTACCACAATTCAAGTTTACACCACAATTAATTAAGGAAACGGAATCCAAATGAATTATCTGCCAAACCGTAATGCCACTGTTCAAAGCTCGTTTAAATCATCAAAGTGGCACGTGGCGACCTCTGCCTGCAAACCGCAGAATCTTTCGGTCGGGCGCCTTGTAATGAGAGCGTACTGCGGCAACCCTCCATCAAATTTCATGTTTAGGAGTACTACATATATTGGAAAAATAACTACTGTGATTTATACCTACCTATATTATGTAATTTTATTCGGAAAATTCATGTCCTTTGAAAAGACGGTTTTACCAATAACTGATGCACAAAGGAAAATTAATTAAAATCCGTATTTCTTCGTAATGTTGATAACGTTTACAACCAACTTGTTTATTGTCGTTCGAATTTGATGAATGGTATACGAACAAAATGACTCGCACTTGTCAGAACTCTATCTTTTACTGTTATTTCAATGGTTATTGGTTAACAGTGATTATTTCTTTTTAACTTTTAGATCAGCTGAGCTCGTTTCAAGCGACAAAACCACGGCGCGTGCAGCGACCTCTGGCGGCCGACCGCAGAATTACGCGCTCGAGCGAACTGTAATGAGACCGAGTATAGACCGGCTTATGTCCGCTGATTTGTTTGTTTCTTTCATGGTTTCACCACAAATGGGTGACAGTACCCATAATATACTTGCCTATTTACGAAATGGTTCCTATTTTGCTACAAAATAAGCTCTAAGTGTTTTTGTTTCTCAAAATGAGGGTAACATAAAAAGTAAAAAGATATGATAAAAGATAGAATTATTTTAACCAAAATTTCGTTCATTTACCTATATTGATTAATAAAATGATCTTTGTTGTTTAATAAAAAAACAGTTACAAATACAGAGCTAAAAGTAGGTAAACAGTACTTCTACCAAATTATCGTCTAATGGAGCAGAAAATGTTTAAGATCAAAAGTGGACCACAAATGAGTTTCAGATCCAAAAAGGGTGAGCTTGCTTTGCAAATGATTACGGCAAATTGCAAGTAACGGATGCTTTGAGGGTTTTTACGGAACTGTTTATCATTAAAATTGTGATACCCGTTACCAACGAGTCGCATAGCAATGAATCAAGCGACAAGTGATAAATGGTGTTTTTGGTCAAACGAAAACAATATAAATAGACGGAACCAACGTATGAATAATGTAGCTCGCTGACAATTATCATTGAAAATGTAAAAGTAATTATAGTCACAGTAGGTAATAATTAATAGTCAATTGCAGCAAGTAGAACAATGTTACGTTTCGCCTAAGGCAGTACAAACACTACACCAATTTCTGCCGTGAAGCAGCTGTTCCTAAAGTATGTAATTTGCGTTTACGTCCGATGGGTGCTGTTGCCTTTTGCAAATGTATACAGAAGTAAGTAGAGTAAAACGCTTCTGTAATGAACTGCGGATATACTCGTACGGGATACTTCCTTATTCTAAGTACAGGGATAATAATAATAATAAGTGCTCTAATATTTAGCAAAACTCTTATTCGTATAGTCTTATTATTAATAGGACTGAAAACATTTGCTGATGGTATAACAATAACAACTTACCATAATTTATTATCAAAACCCTTTTCGTGTAGAAGTTGCGATGGAACTATTACCTTACAGAGTAAAATCTTTATTTGAGTTGATTGGAACAAACAAGTACCTATTTACCTAATAGAATTGTAAGTAGCTTTGCGGTTCAATGATGTTTTGGTTGCAATGAACGGCTAATTTTTTCGAGTAAATTTAAATTACCTTTGATTGTATTAACGTTTTACTGTCAATTGGGTTGGAATACGTCGAATATTAATTTCGTTTAACATATTTTTTTCTTTAAAAAGTATTACTTTATGCGACCTTATTATCTTAGTAAACTTAATGTTCACCTTTTGTAGTAGATTGTAATGTATTCTAGAAATATAGTTTTACTTACTTAAAGTATTTGATGTTCGGATCTCGATAATATTACGATAAAGGTTTATTAAAAAACAGTTTTAAGGTAAATATTCCACTTCACATGCTCAATCTGTGACTTAATGCGAGTCATGTTCAATCTATCGAGCATGTAACCTGATAGTTTGTACTCAGATGGCTGGCTTATGGGATACGACAGCGTAAACAGTAGCAATTGAAGATCGGATGACGGTGGCGCCCCCCGTCGCGTTCGAGATTTAAATACAGAATGTCCAATTTCGGGGAACTACCAAATAAAGACACCACGAAAATAAAGGAACGAAGTGTGAACATTTTCGCCTCGTCTTTATTCTTTTTAAAATATTATTAAGCAGTTTGAAGTTTTAAGACAAATTTCGTGGAACCAGATTGTTTGCTTTATGGAGTTTTAGTTTCTTGAGGGTAAGAAAAATAAATTTAATAAATTGATAAAATAAACGTTGCGTAAGTTTTAAAGTTTTACTATTTAGGCATTTATAAAAAGAATACTGTACCTTCTATTACTACAATTGCTATTTTATTATCATAAGTTACTGGAGAGATGATCTTTTAAAAAATTAATTACGTTACATCATTAGACTTTGTTTGGTATTATACCGTTTAAGCGGATAGTTTAAATGGAGCAATAATATAATTTTATGTTAAAGCAAACAAATGTTTAGAAATAACACTATCTACCACACCTTTGGTGTTAGTTGTTTATGATTCGTATTGTATCAAAACACCTATAAAATGTTTAGAATTCACATCTTTACAAGCCAATAAGTTGGGTTCTGAGTTCACTTTACATAGCGAGTATGTCTGCGAGTGGGTGTTAAATACTCTCCTGTTTATCGTCGCACGTACAGTAAATCTCAAGGGACCACAACATTGTCGCTTTACAAGCTACACGTGGATGTATATCGCGGTGGTCCAGTGTTCCGAGCTGACAACGACACAAATAACTATAATAGAGACGACAATCATATTGAATTATTTTTCGTTTCTTTTTTATTTGAAGAGTAGCAAACGAGCAGGCAGCAGTCACAAGTGGCCGCTGCCGCATATGGACCGTTGTAACCGATTCCTACCAGAGCTGATCCTATCAGATCTCGGTCACAAATACGTTGCCACTCTTGAGGACTAAGATGGTCGTTTCTAGTATACACGTGGACTTATATATAAGAAGAATGTACACCATCACATCAGGTCTGGGATTTGTAGAACAACTACTAATTTTAAGTGATATAAAAGAAATATAATGAATATGAAATGAATGTTTTAAATAAACGTGTTGAGTTTTGTAACATTATGAACAGTTGAAGTCTTAAGTCATTTCATTCATAATGAAGATCGTCCAATCTACATTAATTAATACATGTAACGCGATGATCCAACTCAATTTTAATGTGATGTGAAGCACGCCATAGCTTAGAAACGACGTAGGAGGTAATCGGAATCTAATTCGATTTAGAATTCTAATTTAAATTCATGTCAAATGTCGTTTCTTCTTTCTTATAAATATTTCTGGGATAATGTAGACGTAAGTCACTAAAATTACGTCGTTACGAGTTTTATTTATATACTGGACAGCTGCTCTATGATTTAAAAAAGAATTCATCCATATTTCGCAACGAATGTAAAAATCACTTTTCACAAACACAAAGCTTCATATATATATGGACCTAGTATAATGTCATACTAAAACATTTTCAATAAATTTCTTATTAACACGTCTTCAATTTTAAATATCTTAAAGCCGTGACCGCAGGCCCTATTTGCCCCGGCTTCCTCCAGTTAATGACGTCATAAAAAAATAAAATCCGCCGTTTAGATCCCTCTCAGACAGAAAAACTGAGCATTTTTCTCCTCGCGACGAGCACTGACATGGAAAATTACAATTGTCTCCTCATTTCACAAAAAGGCTTCCCGCTATGAAATTGTTGCGTTATCATAAGTAACAGGAAACTGGACCCTTTCCACTTTCCTGTTATTCGCCTTTTTGTGTTTAATATAAAACTACATATTGTGTCGTTGTCGAACAAAAAAAATTCTGTCACTGTGAAATTTTATATTATTCTCGTATTAATTAGTATTTACTAAGGTATCCTTTATTGATTTTTATACAACAGGTATACTTAATGCCACGAGTCATTCTCTCCTAATCAGCCCTTGGCGATATAAAAAATTGGAGCGTCCGTCGTAAAACGAAAGAAATAAAAGAGACAGAAATAGTATCGCTAAAAATTCCAATTGCTTTTGGATAAACAGATAATCTAATACAAATATTTCTTTGTATAATACCAACATACAATCTCTCGCACTGTTGAATACGAACACTGTTTTACAAAAACAACTAAGTACAAATTCCACTTTTCTTTTCTATAAATATTCAATGTACTAGTAGATTTGTATTCATGCGTGAAAATTGTAAAGCTCAACCGTCTTGGTCAGCTCGCAACTGGACGGTGATCCATATTTATGGTGCATCAAATGGAATAAGCGAACACGGAAATCGGATTTCATAACTACGCGATGTAATGCTATGATATATTAAATTAAAATGAACATAAGACGACTTTTATTATCACATTCTATTGATTTCCCGAGAATACGATTCTACGATTTTTATAATTCTTTGTTGCTTAATAACAGCAATTAAAGTTGGCTTGGCGTTTTGATGATTAAATAAATTCAATATCTTGGATAATTAATTTACAAAACGAATAAAGTTTTGTTAATGATTAAATTTTATTTTAGTAATGTTCATTACCTAAATAAAAACAATGAATCATTATTATTTATGGCTATCGTTAAGAATTAAACCAGAACTGCCTTAGTGTTTGCTTTACTTTTAATTAAACCTGCATACAATTCCTCTTTGGCAGTTATATATTGCGCTTGTATCGTACTGGGTACTGGGGTGGTAGAAATTTTTTGCATACAAATTGGGTAGCAATAAAAAAATATGGCCTATAAGAAAGTCTCATATTGGAGCTATAAGAATTTAATACTTTATCGCAAAAACGAAAGTATATAAAATATACTTCATTAAATTTATTACTTGTTCCTACTCTTAAGCTTATATCGCCGTATTGGAAATCTGACAAAATTCTTTTTAATACAACTGGTATTGGTGCTCAAACAAAAGGGGTCTTGGATATTCTATTCCGGATGTTGCATTTGTTATAATTCTGGAGGCGTGTGCGTTAACAGTGCAGGATCAGTAAAATAAATGGCAATTAACTTTAACGATATAATATATATATATATATAGTAACCGATATAATCATAATATTTTTTTACAAAAAAAAAATCAATCTTGTTTCGAATAAATTTTCAAAATAGTTACCTTATACCTATTGATAAATTTATACTCAGTCATGGAGCAAATATTCACGCCCATCACAGTAATATTTGTGTGGCATTGGAATCGAAATGACTTCAGGTTAATTGACCACTAAACTAAAGTAACGGTTTCAGCTTAAGTTTTATTTTGGTATTACTATACTAGTGGACCTGACCACGCGTTGTCGTGGTTATATTATGTCAAATATCGTGGGTTCAGAAATTGATTTTATGTAAAAATTTATTGACAATTGACATTTATTATTTATTTATTATATAAAAACTATACTATCTTTTAAGTTGGATGAAATAATAGATATGAACAAAATGTTATTGAAATCGGTTCAGTGATTATGGAGATTATCGCAAACGAACATCGTGACACGGGATTTTTATATATATAAGAGAATATATGAATAGAGGTGCTGCCAAGATGACGCATGTGCACACTCCCCTATCTAGACAATTTGTTCCAGCCGAGCATGACGAAAGAATGCTCGATGTCAAGTCAGTGGCACGCGACCTTAACTTAGCTTTTGATTTCTATGACAAAATTAATATACCAACCGTATACTGCAAACAGTCCGTACCACAAAGTATTAAGGTATATAATTACAGCAAATAAAAATGCAATTTTTCCTAAATCCGTCATGCAAGTGTCTAAGCATCGTCAAATTAGGTATCCTGATTTGTACAGAAATATTAAGGGGTAACCAAATAAAGGAATATTCTTCAAGGGAAGGTTTTGAATTTAACAGGGCAAAAAATATTGAATAACATCTTCCTAAAATCCATAGTAATTTACAACAATTTACCTTCTATAATACTTAATTTTAATATTTCTGTAATGAAATACTAATACTAATTCAAAAGAGAGAGATAATTGTAAAATATGCATTGACAATACGCAAGATAAAAAATAATTAACTCAAACCAATGTAGCCACATACGAATGTAGGTATTAAAGGCAAAATAAAATATAAGCAGATATAAGCTGCTAATGTTATTGGTATTTTCATATTTAGCAGATCATTTTTATAGCTCCATTCAGCCAGTACCTTGGTTTTCCATTAGTCTTATTAGAATAAGAATGATTCCTCAATAAATAAACACTGAATACTCTCAGTACTTTAGTACCATCGCGTCCTCATTTTATGCAGAGCTAAATATTTTATGGCATATTTTGCCTACGACGTTCCATCCGTTAGTGTAATAAAAGTATCTTAGCTGAAAGGGTCCGAAGAAGCACATAGTATCATTTTTATTAGTATTCCGAAGGAAGAAAAATGGTGGATATGGTAACAATGGTTAACTAAATATCCCAACAAAACGTACCAAAAAGGAGACCAATTAAATCCCAGTTTGATTTCTTCGTATTTATTTTCAGCAACGCGACTTCTGATGTCCGGAACAGGGGTCGGACCCACAAGACGGGAGACACCAAGCGTAGAGCGATTCGATTAGGGCGCAATACAAGGGAGCTGACGGTGCAACTACGCTCAGTAGACCAAGATAAATGGGAGCAACCGAAAGACAATTCTGACCGATACCGCGCAGTTATTAAGACTCAAATTGCATTCAGCAATTTTTGGACTCTTCAAAGTTCAGCCGGAGTGTCATTCCATTTCATACACAACACTCGCAAAATAGATCGGTGACGAGTGCCACGAAGCGTGGGTGCGTGTGCCATTTCACAAATATGAAATTGCTATATATTAGGGCGGCTTGGCTTTTTACTTTATGAGATTTTTTGACAGACCCATTATTATGTTGAATAACATGTGTATAGGTGCGGTTGTATTACGACACCGAAGTGGTAAATGAGTTGATATTGTATAATGTACATGCTATTTTAGCACATTAATGTAACAATATCTTTTTACGATAGTCATATAGCCATAAAAGCTACGTTACCGACTGATACTAAGAAAGCTCAAGCTATCTATGCGACATCTAAAATGACTGAGATTGTTTTAGACCAGAGATAAGTGAATAGATAGATGGATACAGTTAAATAAGCCAGTTTACTGACTTCAAAATTTAGTCGAAACATTGAAATAAACTCCGTATCAGAAATCCCAATACGTTGCACAATTTCTTAGTTTATTTTCGTTTCTGGTATACAACCAGCTGGTTACCGGCTCCGCAAGTCTGCATCTCACAACAGCGTATATAATTCGAAAGTGATACGATTTGTGTCGTGAGAACAACTATTGTCCTAAAAGCGGAAGCGTGTCGTCTGACTGAACAAACAATGGTCATGACAGCGCTAACTGAACACGACGGAAAGTAACAAAATACTCTAATTGGACGTCGATAATTTTAGAGATTTGCCACGAAAAGAGGCTAATGGTGCCAATTTGTGATGTCTACAGGCTATTAGCGCTACATGCATTCACTTCTCTCGGATTTGACGTTGGACGTCGTGAGATGGCGCCACGGATTGCGGCGTAACGTCACGATTGAGTCCGTGAGTATTTTCTCCTGCAATTTGCTCATCAAAAGTGTCATACGTGTTTTGAAACTTTCTTCGGGAACATTTGTTTGAGTGGGTATTATTATCTGCTTTTGTGATTACAAAGATTGTATTGAATTTAATTTTGAAATGACGAGTTGAACTCGATTGTGTTGAACAATAATTTTTTTTGTCCCTCCGAAACTAACATTGTTATTCATAAGTTCAATTCCAAACAACAAATCATAGGAGCGTATCCCATGGTACCCAATAATAGAATGTACTTTTATCAGTAAAATTCATCAGCAGTTTCCTGCAGCGAATACGAAAACTGAATTTGTTTGGCTACGAATTGAATTGGAATGAAATGAACGCGCCCCCAAAAAGTGAAATACAGAAGGGAGTGTGGCAGAAAAATAAAGATGGGTGGTTCTTATCTAGATGTAGGAATGGAGAATTGTGGATTGTAATGAGGGGAAGGGTGAACGTGAAAAGGATACGGTCCGACCCGGCTCACTTCAAAATAATTGAAGTTAAATTTGTTCATTTAAATCGAGCGGGACCCGCTCTATTGATTTAAAAACGATAAGAAAATAAAGAATGGGAAATAATGTGAGAATTATTGGTGTTATTATTTGGTACAAATGTTTTGTACACTATAATATAAGAACAGTACAGGTTTGTAATTATAACTGCTAAATTTGTATTTTATAAAAAAAACAAAGTTATTTCCATAAGTTAAAACTGAGTAGATAATAACGAATTCAATAATTTCCTGAAATTAATATCAAGGTTTCCTTTATTTTATTCTGTCAGACGAATGGCTATAAAGCATTAGAACTATTTACTTAATTACATTATTAAGATAAATATTTCTTCTCTTAACGAATAACTGACCTGTGGTGTAGACTATATACGACCATATTCTTTCAATAATGAAAACTATACTTCCATATACATAGTAAATGATAATGACAAAACTATAGGTTAAACGTTGGTAAAGGAATATAATGCATTCCGTTTAAATTTTAACGAAATGGAAGCAATTGCATAAAGGTCCATGGAAATTGAATAGCATGTTTAAAATTCACGACCCAAATTTAGAATTTCCACACATGGATACAATTTGAATTGTATACTAAGGGACAAGTTATACTGTAAACAACTAACGAGTAGCGAGTATCGCATGGTGAAACAGATCTTAAATTTTAATATTATCTGTATTCAATAGTGAATAAAAGGATATTGTGAAATGGCGAGAAGTCAAATCATAGACAGATAACGTCGAGCGCCTAATGTATCTTCTAACAAATCCTAATAAGTGCTTCGTCTACATTCTTCATTCTCTTCAAACGGACGCAACATTGTCATAAACATCTGAACTCTTTATGTCGACACAATTTATATATTCCATTTAAAAAAAACTTGTATTTCTAATTTCAAAATATGAAGCGATATAATTCCCTGTCGCTTAACAGGCCATACTGTAACAAGTGTGTAATGCGCGTGTCCCTGCAATTGGACGACCATAATTACCCACAAAACGTGTTTAACCGAACTTCGTCCATTACTGACTGTTTCAATTGTCCAGTCCACGTTCAATTTCGAATTAATAGGGACCGACCAGTTTAGGCATCGAGAACGGTTGAGTGTTCACTAATCACCTCTCGACTACGCACGCTCCGCCGACCAATTATAATTCGTAAAACTAACACGATATTCATATGCATAACTGTGAGCCAAAACGTAGGCTTTGGCTTACATGGATATCGTATACCTTCGATCGAGTAGGCGAGAAATGAAAAGTCGAAAAATTAATAAATAAAGAAATAAACAATTGAATCAATAAATTATAACAAATTTATTTTATTTTTTAGTTAAAACTTGCTACTGTGCTAATCGAAAAATATTATTTGAATATATTTATCTTCGCAGGATAATACCTAAACGAAATTCTTATGCTGATACTTGAAAGCGTTCTATAATTTAGTTTCCCACGAATGTCAAGTTAAGTGTAGGTAACC
>DWGJ01002255.1:0-16376 GCA_018246895.1 Aspitha aspitha aspitha | reverse complement strand
TGGGGCATTGCGACTGATTTCGGACAGATTTGGGCAGACTTCATCAAGCGGCGTCTTTCTAGCTAGTAATCGATGTCCAGAGTGCCTCTTACAAGCCGGTGATCACTACCGGTATTAATCCTATTAATCACTGTGACATCTCTGAATATCTCTCTTTTGTCCGTCATGATAAAGTCAATCTCATTTAATGTCACAGAGTCGGGACTTTGCCAGATCTACTTCCTTTGAGGCCTCTTCTCGAAAAAGGAATTCATCAAGTAGAGCCCCTGCCCTTCCAGAAAGTTTACGAGCATTTGTCCCCTGTGATTTCTGTGATCGAAACCGTGTGGCCTAATTACCGATTCGTTGCATTCTTGTACTCCCACTTTGGCATTGAAGTCACCCATAACAACTGTGAAGTGAGATTTGGGTGTTAGTCTCATTGCCTTTACTATGTCATCATAGACGGTTTCGACATCTTCGTCGCAGTGTGCCGAGGTGGGCGCATATACCTGTATAACCTTTAGGCTGTACCTGTCGGTAAGCTTTATTACAAGGTATGCCACCCTATTCGACACACTGCTGACCTCCACCAGATTGTTAATGAGGACTTTGTTGACGAGGAAACCGACACCACCCTGGGAACGCCGTTCTCCTTCTCGATAGTAGAAGAGGTTTCCGGATTCTAAGGTTATCGTGTCTTCGCCTTCTCTTCGAACTTCAGATAGCCCTAGAACATGCCAGTGAACATTATTCAACTCCATTTCAAGTTCCGCATATGCTCATCCAGACGCAGCGTTCTTGCATTATACGTCGCCAAGTGTAATCGTCGATGGTAGCCTGCCGTAACCCGGGGATTCTTCGCACCCCCTGCCCTACCGTGACCGTGACCGCTACCTTGGCCAGGGATAGTAGAGCTGCCGGGAACTAGGGGCCATATTGTTGTGACACTACTCATGAGGTTTCTTGCCATAATCACCACCGTTGGCAGGCGGGTTGGTGATCGCAGTACTAGACTTCTCAAAATACAACGACGCTGCTGCCCGACGTTGCTAGTGACATTTTATCTAGCCAGTTCTGGATGGTTATCCCGCCATCAATCGGTCGCCAGAGCCTCGTCGGTTACTCTACAGCAGGGTGCACCACGTGCAGGAGAGGTTGGCATTTGGGGCTTGAGATGGTATACCCCCTTACACCCCATTTGGGTATACCTATAGGTAACTACAGCTATTGAGAATATTACCTAATTTTGTAACGATCATATTTTTTTGAGATACACGATCATAACAATTGTAAGATTAGAAAAAGTGTCAGCGCAGGGCAGAAACATGTACCTATTATAATTCGAATCATTGGAGGGTACTTTGCATTTATTGAAACGAATCTAGAACACACGTGTTTCGAACGGCGAGCTTGAGAATGCATACGTGAACTGGCGTTTTAATCAACTTTTCAAAGTCCGAAGAGCAGTTGACCCACTCGGATTGTACTTCAATGTGATTGTTTTTCTGGATGTGTAATTGTTTTTTATATGCAGCCGGTAAATGTAGACAAAATCTCTAGGATTTCCATTAACGCCGTCATACAACTGATAAGTGCCCACTTTACTTCACCCACTTGACTTCAATTCATATATTTTAATATGTAATATAATGGGTTTAAGGCTTTTTTGCACTTATAAAAAGAGAACGGATCGCAATAACCGAATATTTTTGCTACAAGCGGAATATGTTTTTAAATGCCTTTGATGCCAAAAGTACCTACCCATTAACGCCACGTAAATCTCTAATCATGAAGGCTTTAAGCCATTATCCGGTCTTGAAGAGAGATCACTTAAACGTACTCACTGTTAATTGTGGGAAACTCAGTTAAATTATTAACTGGCTGTTAATTAATGATTATGAAATGTGGAAACTGTGACCTTGTTTGACTTTGAGTACTTACAATAAATAACACGATTAAGGGAGCGCACACATTTATCAAATCGGTTTTAGTCGTAATTGCTGTACATATTCAGGATGATACATCCTGAATATGTACATACATTTAAAGAAATGACAGTCCCTCGAAAGTTCGCAAAAGTATCGTGGAAACCTGTTAACAATAAACGTAAGTCGCTGTTTATAGAACGAATGCGATGTCTGTTCCTACCTGATGCTGATGAAACGAATACGGCTACAGTTAAGTATTTTGAGATGGCTTGTTTTAATGTTTTAATGAATATAATTTAGGACTCGTTAAAGCAAATGTGAATAGGCCTTTTCTAATCATACATATGTACATGATTAATCTTAGAACGCCTAAGAAGTTAAACATAATTCTCCGGATCGAACACCTTTACTCTCCTTTTCTCCTCGTTTCTGTAATTAACTAACAAAAGGTTTTCTGTTAGAGATTGTTTGTTAGCGATAACACCGGCTTTCTTATGTCTTTCTGGATCTTCTTATGTTTGAATATTTAATTATATTATATGTATATATTTAATTTTAATAACGGGATATGTGGGACATCAGTAACTTTCAATCGCTGGCCCCTTAATTGGTAAATGTAGAGAATCCCTTTGTGTAACTACGTGGTCAGTTAGATAAGTCAAAGACTCTCTCTTTTTTTAATTATTTATTTGTATTGTGACATTTTCACAGTAATCTATTGCTTGCCTATTTACTTACCTAATAACTTGGTAAATGGCGAAATACCTGTTACGTATTATAAGTTAATTTAACCTTTTTAAATAGATAGGTTATATTTAACCGTTTTAAATAAATAGTTAGGTTACATTGCAGAAGAAGTTGAAATCAAGAAGAGAAAAATATGTTCAGAATAAAATAAATACTTTATTTTGTATCTAATCAATTTTGCAATATTTTTGTCAATGTCAATAGATTGAATATAGTTATAACAAGACTAACAAAAAACTAAAATATCATGTACCTACCTTAGGTAGATACTTTATTCTAGAAATAAAAGAGTACAATTACAAAACACTATTTTGAAATATCATTATAAGTACGAAATTTTCAAACAAATCTGGTTTAAAAAGATTTTAAATATAACTGTGTTAATTGCAAACAATTACGGGTAGGTACCTAATTAAATAGCAACAATAAATAGAAAAAAATTAATTTGTAAGTGGCGCTGCTACGAAAAGTAGTAGATATAAGATTGTAATTAGGGTTCATTTTATATGATAATTGGAGAATAATTATCACATGTAGGTAATAAGAATTTCTGGATACAATGTAGGTACAATAGTTATGACTTAGCATGTCAAAAGTCCATAAGTAGGTTAACTCCACTGAAACAATAAAGGTTTCCGACGTAATAGTTAGGAGTGCTGAAAAATTATAAAACAGTCCAAATTGTATGGATACACGAACAGAGCGATAATGCAATTAACTCACACTAATGCAATGATATTCGTTTCGTAGTGTGTATAAAACTCCGCCCCGGATAAATTTGGACCAATCACAAACCGCTGTAGGCATAGATCTTCGTGGCAACACGCCTCATGTTTTTCGTCACGCAGCACCGACTCAGGCGCGACTCACACATTGTTAAATGTAAGCGCTCTTCACTTTGAAGATACCGGATCCGACGCTTCGTGTTGTCTCGTTTGCACACCGGCGTGTCCGCATCTCCAACTCGACCAAAACAGTGACCAGATTTCTGTAACAAAATTGCCCATTTTTGATGTCAAGAGGTTTTCACATACAAAATATGGTAATACAATTTTCAACGAATGGCTGGAAACAGAAATTGGTGATTTGAAAGGAAATTTTGGGGCTGGCGACCCGCCATACGGTGTAGTCGCACCACGAATAGAAAGAGACAGACAATCAGGTGTAGTGGTGTCGAAGGCTGTGGAGGCGGCCAGTTTGACCATTTTTTGTTGCACCGCTGATTGTGAAAGATTACACTTGAGAGTCGAAATACATCTTTACATCACACGTCAGTGGCCACTGAGCTGTCTTCAAAGTAACACGGATTAGACACACGCAGTTTCCTTTTACGTAATCATGTCTACGTGCAACCTGTGACAGTGTCGAACTGAATTTGTGATCACCTCGGACTTTTGCATGTGATAGGACTGATTTAGTGCTTCGTACCGTAGCTACTTACGTATCGCCGCATTTATTAATCGTCTCCCCAACGTCAATGGCTGTGTCAACGTTGAACATGACTCCTTACTTCACAGGATATTCTTTCCAAGGTAATATATTGAGAATTAACCAAAATATTTTTTGATGCGCAGTTTCAATGCGCTATAAATGTGTAACTGGATTAGCAAGGTTACTTTGTTCATTAGCCGCTTGTTAATCGTCTTTCAAATATTATTTAATAAACAATGTACACATAAGTACCTATATACCAAAGTTTTTGGTAGTTTTTATTATTAGCTGAACCGTTATGTCAGTTTTGAATTTAATGAAATTGTATATCTACCTACTTATTTGTTTTTATTCAATTGAACATAGAGCATGTACGTAGGTAGAGGTACGTTATTATTAGGGGTTTATTATTTTTATTTCATGAAATAAAATTAGGAATTTATCAATTAATGTATTGTAGTTCTATTAATTACATTTGATCAGCAATCATACTTCGATCTTTGTCATATATTATCATTGTCTATGTTAAATATGTTCCAATTTCTTTTAGATTGGAGTTCTTACATTTTATGTCTTCATTTTTCTAGACTGGTATATTATTAAGTTTTTGTAATAACATAATTAGTTTCATAAATATATAGGTACGTATAATTATTTATCAAGTTAACCTCTGTAGTAACAGAATCAGTGTGTACTAACTAACAACGTTGAGACTTTTATATTCTGCTGTTAAAATTCCTTGATACAAGTTTATTAGTCTACAATGTTGTAAACATTTAGCAGATGATTAGCGGTTAATTAGTTAACCGATAATCATGTGAAACTATAAAGATTTAACGAAGAACTTCTCACTACATTTAAGGGACGAAACAGACCATAAAGTCATAAAATCATGAAGAAATCATACGGCTAAAAGCTTGTTTATTGCCTTCCATATAACAATATTTTATCCTCACGCGTCGGAATTAGAGACTGTTCTAAAAAATCTATTATTTCGAAACCTTTCATTAATAAGAGGACCTTGCTTATTTAAACATTCTGTAACGGTCAAGGACTGAAGTCATAGAAAGTTTGTCCAGTTCTTATAAATAATTTGTCATGACTTCTTCTATTGTCTCATTTGAGTCATTCTTCAAATGATCTTGATCTTAATTCGAATAGAAAACACCTGATGATTGATCACATTTTAAATTTCTCCGTCAATAAATGTCTTTAGTCGGTGGATATGAGAGATGCACTTTGTATCTCTCTCAAAGACTCATTATTGTAGGCACAATTGACTTTATTGATTATCCGTTTAGATAAGAGAAGATGAGATTAAGATTAATGTTAGGCGCTTGTTTCGGATTTGCAAAGTAATGTCTTCTTTTACTTGTCATAATGGACTTTTGCTTACGTAGTGGCACGATGTACCATGTACGTTCTATTAGTGTTTTTATTTTTCTTTAATTTAGTTCTACTTCAATAGAAAATTGAATGTAAAAACGATCTATTGTCAAGAGAGGTGTCTGAGCACACTTGATATTAGAATTAAAAAAAAATCATTACCCCTCATAAAATTACTAAATGACTTTTGTTTCAAATGTCGCCTCTCTGTTCGAATTTTATTACAGGCGACATTTCTGCGCCGTCAACGGTTTTATGGACAACCGTTCGTAAATTATAACTTCTGGATTTTTGTTTTTAGTTTTTGCTTGTGTATTTACTGGTCCATATTTTTATACTCCCACTTTCGAGGAATTAGAAAGGGCAGTGGAATAACAGGATACAGTGTTACATTGTTTTTGATGGATACGTTGGTTGCAATGTTCAGGCAGCTAGTTTTAATATACAGTAGGATTAAATACTCCATTGTTTCCCCACTCGTTCGAAGTTCACCTTCAAAAGCTTGCAATGTATAAATTACAGCTGAATGCGCTCCAAAAAGCTCTCACACTGACGGTTTTACACATAAATCATTACCATACGAAAACATTTCGTCTGTATTGTTAAAAATGTCACTTCGACTTATGACCTGTTTCGTCTAAGTATTATGAAAAAGAGAGAACTACTATAAGCAAATGAATTGAGAAGAAACGAGAGGAGCGACATTAAAGCAAGCCGACGATTGTCTCTTGTTTTTTCATCTTCAACTTTTACTTGGAGAATTATTATGAACAATAATACGTACATTAACATTTTAATTCGTGATATTGCACGTTTGTGTATATACTTAGGACTTTAAACTACATGAAATTACTCGAAGTTCGCTTGTTTCGAATAATTTTTTAATTATAGAGTTTAGAGATTATTACCTACTTTATTTTTTATAACCGTGTGTTTACTTTCAAAAGTAATAAGTAGTAATTGTATTCACTTTCATTATCGATAATATGTTTGTAATACTAATCTTTGTTATTATTTCCTTAATGACTCACACACGGCTATGCGCAACCATGTGCATGCTTATAACAGTTGTGGCTTTCAACTCTTTATGCTCGCGATCGATTTCTCCTTCGAGCCCTTTTCGGTTCTTTGCGAGCCTTAAATCTTTAATTCGATTCTAAATTATATAACTTTTTTAAACATAAATCTGGCTTAGTGTCACAGCCGCCTCGCTGTGGCCTCGACGATCAGAAAACATTTGTATAATACGAAAAGATGAAAGGAGATTACACATAAATACGCGACACGTATTGATTTGTAAAAAAAGAATATGGCCATTTTTATTTTCACTTATTCCGTTTGCATTGTTGCATTTGTTTTGGTAATACCTTATTTATATACGTATTTAATAACAACGTTAAATATGGTTAATACATATACTACTACTCGTATATGTAGGTAGATTACTTTACAAATATTCATTAATCGATATAGCATTTATTGTTTTTCTTGAAATCGAAATTCTGTAACTACATTAAATAGAAAAGATTCTGATAATGGATATTTAGAATTTACCGTGACAAAACTGAGTCTTTGCAAATTACGAATATTTATTGTAAAGAGGAATTTAAAGCAAGATACCTTGTTAAAGACCTGGCGTGATGGTATAATAATAATAATAAAGGAAGTTAATATCGGTATTAGTTCGCAGTATGTGTCGGACCACGGTCGGCAGTGCCCGCGGCTAGGTGACGGAGCCGATGAAGGCAGATACCGATCAGTACCGCCTGCACCTTGTAATTTCCACGCGAATCACTGCCCCAGAGAGCTTTTACGGAGCTTTAAAGATTTCTCATCGTAAGAGAAATTCTGATGGTCCGATCTAAAAAATGGTTCGTAAAGTAGCTTGTAAATTGGCAATATACATCGGAAGGATATGAAAGACAGTGTTAAATGCAACATGGACAAACAAACACACGTACACGTACGTACATACAAATCGTAAATCGTAAATACAAAAATAAGGGAAATATAAAGCAATAAAAATGCAATGGAAAAATCATTTAGTTTTCAACAATAACAACAACAAAACATTCGGCGATTGTGATTGGTGACCTCTATAAAGAGTTCAGTACCATAATCAAGGTTTAGTCACATTCATATCAGAGTCGGACAGGCGGCGCGCATCTTGTACGCGAGAGCGGCGTTGGCGCGGATCAAAGGCACCGACAGGCTCTTTTACCCGCATAATATGACGCCTCCCCCCGCCCCGCGAAATGCCTCGCCTCAACCTTCGAGGCGCTCACTTGCCATAATTTATGCCGATCTATTAATAAACAAATTGATACAACGGATGTTCAATTCATTTACATGTAGCTCAAATTTTTTGCATATTTAGTAGTAAACCTACGCTATTAGATAATACAATACAAATTCCTTTTTCCAAGCGCAAGATTTTGTAAATACGAATGTACGCATCTGAGATTTAGTTCGGTCAAGATTTCAGAAAATAGGTACTCATGATCCAGAATAATTAGCAGGAATCAGGAGCAGTAATAATTTATAGGTTTAGATTGCTATTTGATAAATTCCATTATCGAACTGTTCGATGGCACACTTGAATCTGAATAACAATAACATTAATAATAATGATTTTATCAAAATATTGATAAGCAACTGTAGAATATATTAAAATGGCCAAACTTTAAATTCCGAGTTGTAATTTTAATTACTTACATTATTTCCCGCTAATATTACATAAGGTTTTTTTTATTTAACGGCATGACACAGAACCTTGTTTGCCTCATTAAAATACCTATAAGTCAAAGCGGCGGCGCGAAGTGACCACGTCAAAGGAGCCATTCCTTATAGAAAAGAAAAGACCCGTCAAATTAGTACATAACGCGTTATGAATACGGAATGAGGTCAAACAGGGCATTCTCAAACACACGGCTCTATGATAAAATAAAATATTCAGTTCCATTCATTACTTGCGCCGGTACGTACATTATATTCGGCGTTGACATGCCGAAAGGCGTTGCCACAATTTGAACAGTTGGCCGTCACTTCTATTGGGGGAGTAGGTACTTGTAAATCGTATATGAAATAAATTATTAGAACACAACGTGTACCATGATATGAATTGAGAGTGAAGAATTTTTTTATAACTTCACCTATAAATTTAGTTGCATTACTCCATTAATGATTTCTGTTTTGTCTTCTAAGGTACGTATTAGGTAGGTCAAATAAATCGAAGAAATATTAGTATAGTAAGCATTAAACATTGAAACTTAATTGTACCATTTAATTCATATTTTTTATTAAGGCTAAGGATAAATCTGATTGAATACCCATAAGTAATAAGATTCTACGGCTATATATGTATATATGTAGTTTCTCGTTTTCATTAGAGCGATTGAAGTTGTTTTTAATATCGTAAATAATCAATAAATAAATGAAGGAAGTATTATGAATTTGTCTTTTCACAGTCCAGTACTTGATATTTGTATGTAAAGGGCAGCTTTCTGCGGTCTTCCTTAACTTACTTGCTTTGTGGCCTCCCCATTGAATTGTAAACTTTTAAGAATTTCTTCGGTGACCTTTGTTCACGAGCATTTCATTAAAAATGTTGATTGTAAAATAAAGAAACATTGCATAGAGATTTATTATACATTTTATTGTGTAACGTTAATTAAAATTTTTGTAAGAATTATGAAATTACAATGCTGATTTTGAACACAACAAATCATCTGTGCATTCCCTAACTTAATTACCAATATTATAAGGGGTAGTTAAAAATATTAAAGCAAAATTAATTATTATATGTACTTGTTGTAATAAACTGTCCTTGATAACGTAAGCTCGTAAAAATATTTTTTAATTTATCTTGCTTTTTTTATAGAATAGACATAATTTGAATTAACCGAAGAAAATGCACGAAATACGAGTAGTAACGAAATATATTTGTAAAACGTTCAAACGTAATTGTGCGTTCAGGCTCGTAGCGGTGCGGCATAGGTATAGGCAATTAGAATAGTCGGGTCGAACACCATGTGCTCAGCGCGGGTCAGGTTAGGTCACAATGCGGATGCAAAACGCTTCATTGTTGCATGCACTCGCTACCAATGGGTGTAGATTGGTATTTTCATAACGTTCTGTAGTACCAACGTATTAATAAGTTTTTTGACATTCTTCCCACCATTGCAATATTCATACTCAGGATTGTATGAAGCCAGATCACTTCTCTATCTGTCTTTAAAATATAAAACAGGAAAGTTAAACGTGGTCTTAACATTACTATATATTTATACAATCACGACTAATTTTCGTAAGGGTAGGTTGAGGTTCTGTAATTTTAGGAGACTGTCGATTTTCATTGACTACGATATACCTACTTGAAATAAAACCTACTATACCTACTGCAATATTTAGCTAGCTCCAATCGTTTCCACAATTTACCTGACTTTTATTGGGCTTTATTTAAAAGTTATCACTGTAAATACATACATTACCCAGGAGGCAATAGTCTCAAGGTAACTTAGTCATGCGCTCCACTTTGAAGATTTATTAAATTGTATATGTACCATTTATCACAGTCGATCTTTGTAGTTCAACCTACAGGAGATTACATATTGATTATAATCAGTTGTGTACAATATTTGACGTTAAAACAGGCTCAATTCCCTCTGACAATGTCATCTACTTCTGGTTCTTAAGGTATCTTTTTCTTTTTTGCTTTAAGTTGTACCTGCTTGTTCTGAGGAAGGTCACAAACGGATTGTTTTGTGATAACTAAGTCGGCAAGCGTCCCAAGGCGACAGTTTAAAACTAAGGTAGGTGTTCTAGGTAACACACGGCTTAGAATTATCACCTATTTGCTCATCATTATCATGAACTTGAACCCCAGAACACCATCAGTCAGGGGTTAGTATCTAAGTACTAGGTTTCCAGACTTTGAGATTATTATTAGTGATAAAATCTATTGCATTTAATAACATGATGCTAATATCACAATTTTCATTATTACTATACGCGTAGTAGGTACGAGTAGGTACCTATATATCCTTTTGTGTCAATGCTTCGAAATATTGCTGAGATGAACATAGGATCGAATAATGAAATAAAACAACAATTACTGTTTATTAATTTGTTGTAAGTGTATTTGTTGTTAACTTAGTAGAACCTGTAAAGTTAACGATCTTGCGAACCTCAGAGAGGCATAGGTACGAGTACTTTACGAATTATGAGGTGTAGAAGTAAAACTTACTTCATGGGTATACGCGCTGTATGGATTTTGCCAAGTAACGTACGAAAGTATAATAGAATTTGATTTGATATTCGATTGCGTCTCAGGCCACGCGACTCGGGCCACACAGAATACCTCGGATGCTTGAAGAAGGCTTAATGGAATGACACCGCCTTTGTAAGTGCCGCCCAATTCTAATGCCTATTCAAATGGCATTTCTTCTCTTTGTTGCTTGATTTTGGATAGCAATAGCTTATTTTATTAGTGTATAAATGAATTTTAACAGGTTACGAATAGAAATCACTATGTCGGTAATGAATTTTGATAGCGCCTTTATCATCTCGTGTCACGACTGCATATCTATTAATGCTTTGGGATCTAATGCCTATAACGATGTCAATAGGTGTTAACATGATTTTGATTTATATTACTTACTACGATCTTGTTTTAACGAATTACCTCTGTTGGCCGTCACGTACATAGCTTTTTTTAACATAATATGACATATTGACTACGTTATGACTTAATTTTGGCCACGTGGAGATATATGTAGATAAAGACAATTATCTATGGCCTCAATACTAGTAACAAAATATTGTACTCTCATTGACTAAGTACGTAGTCAAAATACTTATTTATAATTAACCTAAATAATGTTTGCTATTTAATGTGTACAGGCAGAAATAATAATTTCTATGATAAAACTACGGGTATAAGCGTTATAAGTAAAACTAAGGCAAAAAAACAAATAGTACGTATTTAAGAATCACATTGCGGCTGATTTCTACTCTTAGCGAGGCAGCCGGTTCACCGAATTGCCATTTCGCTTGACTATCGTTGGAGCAACTCATGTGGAAGAAAGCGGTGTGTTCTGTGACGTAAAGGCTCACATAAATTTTACTATACCACATTAATGTCGCTACGTGAAATTGATTTGCAGGCAGAAACATATTATGATTGTGAAAACGGGGTTTACGATTTATTTACACAACACGATATCGACTTCAAACATTATAAGCTATCACTGTAACGCAATTTACAACTACCTGTGAAAAATTCTACGAGTATAACTGTATACCGTTGTAAATTTCACGATTAATTGACAACTACTTGCACATCTAACTGATATTAACTTATTCTAACATTGTTATTTGTATTCGTAAAATCTGTTCCATTGTTATTATTTGGCAAGTATGAGTAAAGTCTCATATACAACGAGTAATAGAAGAATTCGTATATCCAATTGAACTGCGCAATGTTGCGGCCTATACGCGACTGGAATATTTTTACGTATATTGTGTTCGTAATTTTTATTGGCCGTTATTCTCTCACTATGCCTTTGCTAGTATTAATGCAATAATCTGTGACATTAAACGCGAGCGGTTCACGAAGCTAGAATAAAAATCATATATCAAATTAATAAATATTCTTTAATTCACTATTGCCGTACTTACATGAAAATATAAGCAAACGTTTTTCTATCAAACAAAAGAAGCAATTTGCAATGTTTCCAGACGACATTGCGACCCTCGAAAAAATGTTTGTATTGACAAAAAAGGTTAGTGAAATTTCAATACTTGTCTGTTACCAAAGACGCAATTGGATATCGGTTTCTTCGTTTCGACGCAACGGAGATGAGCTACAAGATTAAGAAATCGGAGTCCGTCAAATTGAAAATGAAATTCTGTAACGCAAAAATGGACTTAGGAAATCCAATCTGGGGCCAACAATGCCGATGATAACCCGATAGCAGGTACTTAAAAGGTTGATGAAAATGTGATTGCTAGTAATTAAAGTTGACACAGAAATGCGAATAGTGAATAACAAAATCTTCATTTATTCGGTCACGGTTTGCCTCTTACGTTTAGCATTAAATGATTGACTCTGTTTCAATTTCGTCTAACACGAATGCGGCGGTTGAACGAATCGGAACACGATTATGTTATTGTGAGAAAATTTTATACGTTTCGCCTTACGGTGTCTCTATCTTACGCTTAGTATGTGATTATGTTTTGGAGAAGTTGGTCTTGCGATTGATATGAATAAAGCACGTGAGTAAGGATGGCCATTCGGCTTCTGAATATTGAGTTTTTTTTTATTTCTTACACAACATGCCACCCCAGTAGCGGCTATTGTAGTAACAAAATGGTGCATGATCGAAAAGTGCTTCCAGACGATTAACTTTACCAACAATATTTGAATTTGTTGTTAACTTCGCCTCCTTTTGCGTTAATAGCGTTAAAATGTTTGCGAATTCTATTACGCATTGTTCGCTTGAGGCTCCTTTGATTCCTTTATTGTGAACCTTTCGTCGATTGTGATTTCGACTGATCCTGTTTTGCTATGAAACGCTTATTTTATCACGAATGTAGGTTACTGGAGTGCACGAGTGTTTCATACAAATAATGTTTCATACAAGTAACAATTTGTATTTTTGCAATCGTGCCCGCAGTCATAGTAGGTATTTTCATCTGTTTTGTACTCTTGTGAGCGGTATACAAGTTAGGTAAAAATGGGTACAGATATATTTCGTTTTGAATTTTTCTTAATTATGTAATGAAGTGATACATTATTAAAGAGCCACCCACATTTAGGACACGTTATGCGTCATAAATATTTCGGGAACATAAAATTAACACTTAAAAACATGGGCTTTCGAGGCACCGCAATGTCTACGGGCTCCGACAAAAAATATGGGGATCGCTTGCAGAACAGAACGTGAGTCCAGCGTAACCACAAAAGACTTGGCCATAACCATACGATTGTGGACTTTATATCTTAATAATGAGATTGCTTTTTCTTGGTCACAGTTTAAAAAGCTTTCCTGAATCTTTGTTTTTAGTAATCACAATTGTTAACCGTAAGTTGTTTGTGTTACGGTACACTTTTGACCAACGAATGGTTTTGTTCGGTTCTTCGCCTTATCAAAGGACATACTTGTTGACATGTTGTTTAATTGATCGGTGCTTCCCAGTAGGGGTCTAGGGCCCTACGTGTGGCGGTTTCTTTGAGGAATTATTTGAAATTGATAAACTATAAATGCCTCTACAAGTGGAAGATGCCACTGTTACATTTTTTCTTACAAAGAATACTGTCAAATTTAGATTGGATTTGGGTCAATTCGTGTGGTATTCGCTTGTCGTGTTCTTATTTTCTCTTAGAACTAATCCTAATTCTTAAATATCCAAATATAAGAATTTATATCGCAATATATTACAATAAAACAGATTGTTAAAATGTGTTCCCTAGCATAATATGATAATGGTAGTCTTAACATATTTAAAGCACTAATTGTTTTTCAACCAAACTTCATAGGTAGCTAATTTAAGTTTTTCTCTACTATTATCTCAACATCAAGCTAATAAGCTAGCATTTTCTCTGACTATATTAATAAAATTATTGTGGGGAGCGAACATATTTTTTCTGAATGCTGACTCGATTCAATAGAAGCTAACATGCGTCCACAAAGGCGTTGCAAAAATCGACGACCGGCGGCATCCTTTGACGATAGGTGGTCTCCAACCACTGCCCGTGATGTGATTATAATAGCCACACTTTACTCACATACGCCTTAATAAACACAGAAATGTTATATTTTATATCCTTAGAGATTTTATTTGCAATCATCGAACGGACCGACTTAATTATCCCGCGCGATGCTCTCTTGATGAAACATTAATTAAATTTTTGATGACTTTCTTTTCACTGTGGATAATCAGGCATGAGCCGGTATGTGAGAATTCTTACTTAGGAATGAAATAGTAAGGTATATTAAAAGATAAAAACATAAGTTTTGTAATAGTCGGTTAGGTACGTTAAAAAAGTTAGTAGAACTGGTTTTTATCCTAAAACTTTTAGGTAATTGAAGAGCAACGAGATGCGAAAATCGTTAGTGTTATATATAGGGTCTGTTTGGATGTATCTGTTGGAAGAAATTGGATGTTTTTGCTTGAGAGAACTTCCAATGGTACGTAAAATTGATAACGGACTCGGGCCGGTGAAGACATGTACCCGATCGAACAATGCAGATAAAACGCACAATTGCTCACCATTTGATATCATTGTTGCTATTGATGATACACGGGCTACTTGACTTTGAAACGGTAGCGTTTTCTGATTTATTTACTAGGCCTTTTTATTGACAGACGTTCATTCAATAACATTTCATAACACAACTGTTTAAACCTTAATTTCTTTCAAATTAGAATTATTGAAGCGCATTTAGCTCAGTTTGTTTCAGTTAAAATAAAAAATTGGATTTCTTAATTACTATTGAACGATGTATGTACGAGTAGGTATTGTAGTAGCTAATCCCTACTACATAAAAACAGTTTAAATACCACACTTATATTGTGAACTATTGCGTATTTAAGTCGCTTCAGTTTTTGCGGAAGCAACAGATGTAAAATTTAGAGAGTGTTGATTGATATTCGTATGTCGAGACCTAGATTAATACCAATAGTATGTATGTGTTTATGGAAGTTATGACCATTTCTCTTGTTACAGGTCAGGGTCGTATGAATCAATTAGGGGGTGTGTTCATCAACGGGCGGCCGCTGCCGAACCACATCCGGCTGAAGATCGTGGAGATGGCGGCGGCCGGCGTGCGCCCGTGCGTCATCTCGCGGCAACTGCGCGTCTCGCACGGCTGCGTCTCCAAGATCCTTAACCGGTACCAGGTGAGAACCGGCACAATCCATACACATATGTAGGTACCTACTAGGAGAAGCTCCAGTACACTTTTTAAATTAACTTGAATATCCAACACAGATGAAGTCAGAACAAGTAAGACTCGGGTACTTGGCATAACTTGAATTCGGCCATCCTCTAGCCAGTAGTTACATATGTACCTACTTATATTCTAATACACTGGAATGTGAATGCTTGTAAAGAATAGCGTAATACAATCTAAAATCATCACATTTAGCATGACATTGTAAGTTTGCAATATATAGTTTTTGCAGTATTTTCTGCTCTTTTATGTATTACACTTTTATTTCACGTTAATTGTATTGTAAACAAAGTCAACATAGTAACCATAGACGAAAGTGTTTTTGAAATGCATTTTGTCAATATTTCATTATTGTCAACAGGAAACCGGTTCCATACGTCCGGGTGTGATCGGCGGTTCGAAGCCCAGGGTGGCAACGCCTGAAGTAGAGAACAGGATCGAAGAGCTCAAGAGACAAAACCCAGGTATATTTTCCTGGGAGATTAGAGATAAACTTATAAAAGAAGGCATTTGTGATAAAAACTCTGCTCCGTCTGTGAGCTCCATTTCGAGACTTATAAGAGGAGGCAAAAGAGATGAATCAGACCCTAGAAGAAATCATAGCATTGACGGTATTCTAGGTAAGTTATACTTACCTTGGCCTTATGAATTATATAAAACAACATGCTATATATGGCCTTTATGGCAATTTTGATTAAACTGGAGGGTGCTTCCTCATTAAATATTTGAATATATGAATACATTAAATATTTAAATAATTGAATACTTTACTGGAAGATACAGGAGGGTGTGGAGCAACATATCGCTGCTTTTCATGAATACTCGCACAATCCAAAATCCACATTTTTACAGGGTAGCTATTTGAAAAATAAACAATAAATCAATATAGTAGAATATAACCAATTACAAAACGACATTTTTGCGAGCCATTATTCCGGTTTTGCCG
>DWGJ01002254.1:0-16379 GCA_018246895.1 Aspitha aspitha aspitha | reverse complement strand
TTTGTTTGTTCTGTGTCTGGACGTAATAAAAATATCAGCTGTCCGGTCACCATAACACAGGCATTAAATTGCCTAATGTGGAATCTTACAGCCGTGTGTTGAATTCTCCCCAGTTATTTATTTATTTATTTATATAAGAGAGTTACACATAGTATGTATAAAGTAACAGTTTCATTATTTAGAACTTATTACTCACTAGCTGTACTCGCGGCTTTGCCCCCGTGGAAATCGTGGAAATATAATTAACAAGATTTGAACTCAGGCACTCTTAATGGAAGCTGTAACATAAACCACAAGCTACAGCTCTTATTTTGTTCAGTAAACATTAATGAAACGGTAAACCTCGTTAGCACAAGGGTATTTTTATTACAATGACCTTCGTTCCGTTGCCATGAGCCCGCATCTCATCACACGCCTGTGTCTCTCTGTTCCGGTCGTGATCAAACAAAGCTATTTACTGAGGTCTCACAATTTTGCGTTCTCGCACCCACACCAAGAGCTTTGAGCAAAGTTAGTTTTATGGATATTCGTACTAACTTCTCACCCTAATAAAGTCCAATACAATAGGATAAGATATAACATACTTCAGGGGATCATCTAAGTCCTTAACAGTACCAACGCATCTGTGGCCGTTCTCTTATAGGGCGGATACTAACAAGTACTAAAAGGACTACTGACAGTCCCGTTACTAATAAATACTCACCAACTAATTGTTATTAACACTTGTTAACTGAATTTATACTAACAGTCAAATTTCTATAGCCCTATTAGAAGTTAGTCGCAGATGTCCATGGCCGGCAGCGGTTATTGCTGCCTGCTCGTTTGATACTCTCTTCACATAAAAAAAATCACATAGAAAAGATGTTATAATATAAGCAAGAGTTGCCTTTCTATTGAATTGAGTTATTTCGATATTTCCCTTGAAGAATTGCATACCTCAGTACCTTTGACGTTGGACCTCCGTTTTATTTTATGTTCAATTACTGAATTACGTCATGAAAATGATTGTCTGAAATAATTTCTGGCAGCCATTTTGAATTAATAATAACGTAATTAATTGTTTGAAAATTGTTTGGACAAGCCAGCGTTTGGCAATAATCATAATTACATTAGAATTCTGTTAGATTATTATTATTAATGGGAGCTTACGAGGTTCCATTAGGGTACCGTGTTCAATTAAAGTTGATTAAAAACAATATAGGTATTTAATATAACATCTGTTTTAAATGTGGCCTATCTGCTGCTAAGTGTATTTTGTGTTCTTTAAATAACTCGAAAATTACAGGGAAAAATTTTACCAAATTGTATGCGTTAAAATTTATTAATTGATTTGATGAACTACGGTTGATTTTTGTCCGCCCATCGACCACTAATTTTTCTAAAATAGTGTACAGTTTTGCCTTCACGTATTAATATAACGATAGTACCTACTTACAACATAATGTAAAACTTAAAACTGTAACTGTAAAACTACCTGCAACTCCTGCTGCTGCTGTTGAAGAAAACCTTAATAGGATATTTAAAAAAGACCACAACCTGTTTTGATTTCAGATGTTCCTGAATACGATCTACTCCACGCCATCGGAGTGCCCTTCAGCAATCCTAAAACGCAGTATTTCGATGAAGGTCTCGACGGATTCCCCGCGTACGGCCTCAAACCCGGCTCCGATATTAAATCACCGTACCGCCTGTTCATGCCAGAGAAGCTGTATTCAGAATTCTCAATAACAGCCACCGTGCGCCCCGCTAACAAAGATGGCGGATTCCTTTTCTCAGTGGTCAACCCTTTAGAAACTGTCGTCCAACTCGGGTTACAATTGATACCCTCTGGTCCCGGTTTAATGAACATTTCTCTGCTCTACACAGACGCGAACGTTTACGCCTTGTCGCAGACAATTGCGTCGTTCGTTGTGCCGTCATTCGCGAAGAAATGGAGCCGTTTCGCTTTGAAAGTCACCAACGACAACGTCACCTTATTTCTGAATTGTCACGACTTCGACACGGTGAACGTGAAAAGGAATCCTGCGGAGTTAGTCTTTGACTCGGCGTCCACGCTGTACGTGGGACAGGCCGGGCCGCGGATCAGAGGCGCTTTTCACGTAAGTACAATCAACAATGCAATACAGTAATGATTTCAAAAGAATGTTTCCATAAATTTTGCCAAAACAAAACATATCGAAAGAAATATAAAAATAGTAGAAATATCAATGATACGCAAGTAAAATTCATTTGATTCATGAAATTTATAACCCACTTTCGTATGAAATGAAATGCAAAACGTAATTTAAAATACCGTAGCTGTCTTTACGATCGTTTTGAATACGTAACGTTCCTTGAATAGCAATGGATCTCACAATGTATTCTAAGTTCGCGCTTCGCCAGCAAACTTTGTTGCATATTGTTTGCATGTTTAAGGGTAATTGAAAAAGAATTTAAAGCTACAGTACACTTTTTAATAATGCAAATTTCATGTACACATTATCAAAGTGATGGGAAGAGCAATTGCCAAAAAAATTCTGGTTAGTTCAGAAACATTGTTTTGTATTCCTATCACATTTAATGTATAATATTCTACTTGTTAATCACTTAATTTGTTTTTGTTTTAACCGTATATTTCTCCACAGCTCGACTGACAATTTATCGAACGTTTTACAAATAGATTTCGATATATGAAACAAATACATCTATAAATTTTCGGCGCATATATACGAGTAAACTTTACTATCTTAACATACAATCTGAGTTACAATTTCGTTTTCAGAATCCATACCAAATTATATTGTAAGAAAAATGAAACAACGATTACATATTCTTAGTGCATAGTCTTTATTGTTCGCTCTATCAATTTACTGGAATCGTAACAGTAATTTAGTTACAATAAACAATTAAGTAACAGGGATTAGTTACATAGTACCCTCTAAATGGAGTCCGTGAATAAACTTTTCTATTAAGTAACACTCACGAACTCACAACGCACGTACATACATACATAGGCACTCACCTAATCGTATTCTGAACATCACTAACTCTTTCATTTAATTAGACGCTGCAAACTATTAAGGTGCTCCTCGAGTTCATTTCTTAATGTTAACACGCGTTGGATACATTATTTGTTAGTTGAAATTATAACACATTGCAGTTAACATACCGTGCGTGTGTGCGTGCGGATGTGTAATAGTAAGTTACTATTAGCTTACCTTAAATCAATACAGCCGCTAAAGAACTTTTATATTAAGTACCATTCACGAACTCCGAAAGTATCTTACCCTTAACGCCAACTAAGTAGTTCATATAATTACGCGCTATTACAATAGGGCTGTTGGAACCCGTAACTAATAGATATTGGTGTAGTTAATATTGTTATGTTCATTTCAAATGTAGAAAACGGGATTTATGTATACAACAGATACGATGTGAAATCATTTGACTGGATAAACTGGTGATAAATGAAACTGATTGTTGAGATGGAGGTCGTAGGTTCGATTCTCATCCAGGAAAAATATTTGTGTGATGAGCACAAATCTGTTTTTATGTCAGATAGAACCTGTGAGAGAAGTCAAAGACGGACTATGAATTTCTTATATCTTATGATGAAGCAATACGCGAACAATTGTTCAATCAACTATGAAAATACTCTGAAAATGGTGCAAATTCAATTTTATATCCTTCGTGAGAGGCTAGAGTTAAACAAAAATGCTTGTGAAATCTACACATGCGCTTTGTGGAGTATAAACGCTGACGACACACTGTTCAATCAGCATCTAGAACAACCCGAAATTGAAACTGCGCTAAGATGTTTATAAAGACGGAAACTGTATAAGATTGCATCATCAATGTTTTTTCAAACTTATTTTGTTGTACCTCTATTGGACCCGGAAGACGGTTTTAAGACAGATTGGCAGACTTCGCACACTTCATTTAACATTCTACCTTACTTTATAATCCCACGTGTACACGATTGCATACGATGATTTTCTTCTACGGTATATCCAGTAATATTTGTATTTTAATTTATAAAGCTCACATAACTTATTCATTCAGAGGTACGTGGTATGATTAGAACGCAGACCCCTAAAGTGAGCCTAAAAACCGAGCTATAAGCTACTACTGCTTACCCGATGCAATTCGCGACAGGGACGTAAACTGCAAATGTAATATGCAAACCGGTGTAAAGCTTCAGCGCAAACTTTACCTGGAAATAACTTGGATAGAGAAGAATAACAGTGAATTTGTGGCTTCGAAACAAGCTTTGCGAATTTGCAGCTGTACAGTTACTTTTCAGTTGACTGCGCGATTTACGTGAAATGTATTTTTTTCCAGATCATCACATAACAACGAAGTTTTATAACGTTGAAGACGTTTCGTGGTACCATAATGCATTAAATAAAGTCCGTGTAGGAATAAATACATCTCTTAATTTCATACATAGGTGCAATTGTATCACATGAAAAAAATATTGTTAAAAAACAATTAAAAGACACGCTTTTGTAGCATATCGAAATAAAAAATGAAAACTAAATTTTTAATAGGTATAGGTAGAAGAAAAAATAAGGAACGAAAAATATTAATACCTATTATTGGGAAAAAAGCTTGGGGTGCTCAATATATATTATGCACTTATACGAAAGACTTACGTACTTATAAGAAAAATGTGGCACAAAGCGCCCCACTCTTCTCTATTTTATCTATTTCAATGTTGTTATAATTAAAATGTAACTAAATATTAATCTATAAATAAATATTACAACGTAAATATATAAAAAGCAAATAAAATCTGAATTTGTAAAAAGAATATAAACTTTATCTAAAATGTCCTTTTTCTGTCTTGTTAAGTAACATCTAGTGTGGATAATGCTACTTGAACGGAAGAAGAATCTTGAACCGTTTACTCGGAACATCTTGAGAACCCTTTCATGTCGAACATAAAGCTGATAGTTCCGGAATTCAGATAGGGATAATATAAGTTTACTTTGAAAGAAGTTCAGAAACTATAAATGCAAGATTACTTCCATTTACATTAGATTTAACACAGCATCTGTGACCGACATCAGATGGGAATTTACTCTTGTCTGATATTAAATCACCCCGTTGGCTCAGAGGTTAACAGTCCTGCCGCAGAGCTGAATCTGTGAATTCGATTTGCCCCTAGAACAAATGTTGTCAATTATACATATAAGTAGGCAATTCTTATAACGTTAACTTATATGTGATCATTGCTTTGCGAGAAGAAGTTTAGAAGTTTAGAGCAGCAGATATAGCTTTGGACAACTTGAAAGATTTTTTATATTACATTCAATAACATTGCTGTTAGATGTTTCTGTACAGAATATAAACAATGTCTGTGTCTACAGACAAAACGTTTATTTGTATAAATATGGGGTACATTCAAAGTTTTTATAAAATTATTAGATCATAAGGCCTTGTTATATTTGTGGTAGGTACCTACATGTTTTTATACAACCTTCGGCGGCCATTTCGAAGATGGCAGTCTCCATCGCGAAGTACGATCCCAGATCGAGCTGCCTTGTTAAGGCACATCAGCTTTGGATGGCACTTTAACGGACGGACGGATCTCGAAACGTTTAGTCCGAAGTCTTGAGAGCCCACTCTTAGCGTCGAGCGTGAAGCAGATAACTTGGCTGCTTAGCTTTGGAGAACCGAATCAGAGCTTATTTCTTTGTTTTTATTTATTCATTTAACAATTTATGCACACATACACGATAAATCACATATGTACCTAAGTTAATATAAAAATGTTACAAAGAGATGTTTTTCAACAGACCTGCGAATAGATAATTGGTTAATTGATGACAAAGTGTAGGCTCGTACACAGAAAGAAATTAAAATAAAATAGGTATTTGTGAGCAAAATTTTGCTATATTCCTTGCACAATTTTTAGCATTTCTGTCAAGTATTTCAAATCGAATATTGTGTAAATTTTTCCAATTAATTTCTTTTATTTGTTTATTTTAATTAACTTCTTTAATTTCCCTGTAACATTCTATTTTAAAAAAAGGAATAATATTTTGCGAAGGTACGAGTATGTACATATATGGTTTTTATTCATATTGGAAAAATCGGTAAGCTATATTGTATCTTAATAAATCTTATTACATTTTACTTTAGTTTTAATATTATTTGTTTGAGAGATAATTTTAGTTTCGATGGCCGGTATGGTTCGCGAGGATCTTCAAAATACTGTTCAAATATGTATGTGCATGGGATTGGATAGGGACACCGTCATCTCAATAAACGTAGGGAAATATTTGCTATTGATCTACCTTATTCCAAACAAAACTTCGCCAACTCCATCTGATACCTCGTGCAATACGTTACTACATCGCATTTGGTGGACATAACAAATATGTTTTAGAAGTACATAGAACCAATGGTTTATCCATTTCTGGATGGATTTGATGTTTTTGGTTACTATGTTACTTAATACCTCAAACAATGTAACTAATTCCTTTAGGCAAAACGACTATCAAACTAACTGCCATGGAACGCTTATAATTGTTCATCGCTGCTTATTGTTCCAGGTGATCAGTGTTTGTGCCTTTCAAATATGTATAAAGTAGGAATTGAATGCGAGCAGCGGCTGGCACGCCCGCAGCGGGGAGCCATTCGGCTTATATGAAATGTATGCCACCACGCCCCCTCCAGAAAATGATCCGATTTTTATCTTATATGCGGGTTTTTCTTCTTCAATATGGACTATATGAATACATGACGTCTATAAATGAATCTTAATTAAGATTTCCTAAAAAATACAATTACCTAGTGTCTTATATTACCATTCGCATAAACCATGTTCCCATGAACCCTTCTGAATGTTCCTTTTTAATAAAAATAATAAATGTTAATGGCTGATGCATTTTGCCCGATATACAATATAAATTTTAAAAAAAAATCTAGGGACCTCCGCCCTTTCAGTCAGCGTATCTAACCACTAGACAAATGAGGCTAGTCAACAGTAAAGACATAAAAAAAACTTTTAACCCTCTATTTTGTGAAACATTTAGTGTGAGAACTGTTTGATTTCCTCGTTTACATTTCTTCCAGAATGTACGTAGGTATATAGCGTGTTACGTTGTCTTCATTTACATTGCAATTTAATCAGAAAAAGGATTCCTGTGACCCAGTTTACAGTGCCTATCCCGTTTTCGTATTTCCTCGACAACTTACTTTCAACAATAACATTGAATGCACTCTGTTGTTTTCGTAAATATTTAGAAGGTCCACCTTTGTGACTCGTTGAGAAGCGAGTTCGTGTATGTGTTAGTGCTGAAATATGCAGTCCAATTTGTGTGTTGTAGAGAATAAGCGTACTTATTCTCAAATGGCATTTAAATTTTGTTTTAATAAAATAAATGTTTGTCCTTTTCTACTTGGGGCGTCTAAACCGCCCACCTATGCGTTTCATTGATTTACAATATTAAGTTTCTGTGGGTCTTTCACAATTTTTTTCCTTTAACTTCTAATGATAATTATTTAGATATATGTACATGCTCTACGATGAATATAAAACATATAAGCATGTTCACTGATTCTAATAGGTCGTTCAATGCTGTAAATCATACTATATATCTCGATATAGTTGATAATCCTTACGTTTATTTTGTTTATAACTATGTTATTATTATATGAAAATGTCATGAATTTGATACATAAACTGATAGGACATGAATGCGATGGTAGTGTTTAAACATAATCGGTACGACGGTCGCGTTAAGAAAGAAAAATAACTAGTCTTTTGTTAATATTTCCCTATTATGTCTCAGTTCTAAAGAGCTCAGGTCAGTTAAGAAAATTTAGGTTTCTTTGTGATTACCCGTCTTGTTGACTGCAAGCGGTCAGGGTCCCTCATTTACGTCTTAAAGGTGTGCTTCTCAAAGACTTTTGGCCTTGGACAAAAAAGAGGTTTTTTCTTTGGCCTATCAGAATAAAGCGGTGACTTTTTTTCAACTTTCTCAGTAACAAAAATCTAGACTGAATTCACACATTTTTGCGATTTTCGCTATTGTTTATTTATTTTTGAGACATGTGACAGACTGATATAAAAATCTAATAATTGAAAATAAAAAAGAAATAAAAGCTATCTAATTATACTTAAGATCAAATATTTACGTTCTAATAGACTCTTTTGTTCAACCGTAGAAGTATTTTCCTACAGAGTCTATGAGTAGGAGAAATAGTTTATTCAGTGACCTGTAAGTAGTGCAAACCACCTACATAGTAGCCCATTGAATGCACACAAAACCCAAGTTTGTGTTTATATATTAATACCCAAAGGAACTTTTTTACTGTTCTGGGAAAAATATGACTAGTTATATCATTGTATGTTCTAATGTGTGATATGAGATTTTATATAATATACCATTATATTAAAAATCCCGTTAAGACTGAAACAAGTAAAAATGTCCACGTCTGAGGACCGCAAAACTTGTTAATTTTTACTGTTCAGGAAATCCAGAGAATGTAAGCAAGAATTAAATATGCAGTAACCACATCGCTTTGTTATGTTGTTGGCAGTTTCGTTCTGAAAGTTTATCAAATTAAAGAGCATACTTTATAGTTGCGGTATTTCTAGCGCGAGTCTTACACTGTGTATCTCATTAATTACGAGAGACCATTTAGAATGCAATCATTTACCAAAGAACTCATTATTGCGACTATCATTTCCCACAACAAAAGAATAGCAATTTATTTTTCTGCATTGTGTAACAAATACTTTGCTTCCAAGTGAAATTAAATACAAGTTTTTAGAGAAGTGAGAAAAGAATGTTTTATACAAAAAAGATTTTTTTATTAAATCAACTAGGTAATAACTGAACTGGGACATCGAGAATTTTCCTCTTTTTCATCTGGGGCGTTTTAATTTTACATTGTTACTTTAGGAAATGCTAAACAAAAGTTGCACTACATTCTAAACCCAAAATCACTTTAAAAATAATACTGTATACGGAATTACTCTAGTTCTGTCCTAAATGTGTTTGAATACGGTCAATCCAAAGGTATTTAGAACGTTCATTTGAAAGTTAACCACGACTTTACTATTGATGCCGTGGTATTTATAACTCGCCGTTCTAGTAATACTATTTAAAATTCTTATTCAAACGACCTCATAGTGCTACACTACACTCAGACGCACTTAATATGTCTGTACACGTAATAGATGTGGGGGCGAACCTTAAATTCGTTCTTTATTCCGTACGAATAAGGTTAATTGTTTAGTTTGAGGAATTGTAAAGTTCGTTTGGTTTAGCAAGAGCTGTTGAGTGATGAGTGGTGTTGAAAACTCACGAAGTTCGCGGGGTTGGTGTGACGTTTGTTCGTAACACTTATTAGTCTTAGCGTTGTTGACTGCAGTCTTTGTTGCGGTTGACGCTAAAAGGCAAATTTGTAGCGTAGCCAGACTGACGCGTAGTGAGTTGTTTTTCGATTTTCCGCCTTGTAATCTGTATGATATTTACACTGAGTTTAAGTTTAAATTTGAATTAATTTAATAGATACGGATTGAATCAAGATGTTATGTAGGTAGAACAGGCTCTTAATAATATGGTCTAATACGGGTCGCTTATCTTACTTAACACCGGTTAACCTAATCATAGCCAATTGGCTTGAACGTATCAAATCAATTGACACTAGAAGACTATTTTAAAATTAGTAACCATTATCTATAACATTAACATAAATCTACAACATACAAAGTAAAATTAAAGGCATTACACATGCGATTTTGTTTTCAATGATATTTATATAAGGCACTTTTTTTAAGAATTACCTATAACGTATCTTATGTGCTATACCTAATTATCTTGTGTATATAACATCTGAGACAAATCTCATCATCAACATCTGAAATCCTTTACAGATGGTACCCCCCAGGCGGGGATTACTACCCTTAAGGTTGTTGAGTGTTAGTGTGTATCTGTCTAGTAGGGAAGGGTAATCCCTCTTCAAACAGGAACACAAGCCCTGCGTAGTGGCTGTGATTGGGGCGCGACTGTAAGACTAAATCACCACACAATCGAAATATTGAGAAAAATTAGCACACAAGTACAGAAGAATAATGTACGTCTGGCTGTTTATGAGCATACTTAGCAATGGTCTTATTAAAATAAGTGACAGGTAATTTCAACTGGTTCTGTTGGATTTTGGTTGCAGATATATACGAAAGTAAACACAAATTGTGTAGTCTATCCTCTTGACCGTTATTTTGTTCACATAAGAAAAACACGGTGTTAATATAATGCAACTAATTCCACCTCAGTTGAGATGGGAAATGGAAACTTTTCGCAGTGCATACAATATTCAGGCAGTTCTTAGTTTGTTCCGAATGCTTGGCTCGCTCAAGTCTCCTTAAGGAATGTATTTTAGTACTAGAATAAGCGTTATATTTAGGAAATAGTAAATACTGGTTCGTATTATATTTAGTCATTAATTTCGTCAAACATCTTTGCACTGGCGTTTAAGCCTCATACTTTTAAAAACTTTGTAAATCTGAATTAATAAATAATCCAAAATATCTAATAAATTGTGTATTACATTACGATAATAAATTATTCAGTGATATTAGGGGTTTGATAAACGAATTACTCACGAGACACGTGCAGAATTTTTTCATCGCGTATTTCATGAAGTGGTCGGAATATTCTTATTGTATCAGGCCTCCTCTTGTCGTTGGCGAATGTAAAGAAATTGCGAAATGAAAAGCAAAATTATTTTTATTGAAATAAAACGTTACGTGAGTAAGAAACGAGTTGTAGAAAAATTAGGTCGCAGGCCTGTTTGATTTAATTATCTCCATGCCTTTACCTTCGCTTTAAATTCAATACCGTATCCTCGATTGGTGTAGGCTCGCCAGATCTGTCCGGTAAAATTACTAGATAGTTCCTACTGCAAAGCAGGCCTTTACAGCTAACCTACTTGTCCTAATACTAAGTGGCATATTTCGTTCCACTACTGGGAAAATATCTTACACCAAATCGAAAAAATCTTATACCTAAATAAAGCTTACGTGTAAACAAGACTCGAAATTAAACTTATCGATAACCACAAATTTAACACGGTATTATTTAATGCGGTTTTAACCTACAATTATTCAGATTTACCATTTAATACATAATTAATGTCATAGATATGGTTAATTGCTACGCAATTTGTTTGTATTGACTTTCAATTGTGACAATAGTGATTATGAAACGTAATTGATATGCGTTTCTAAATTCGTAAAGTAATTGTATCGTTATGCAATCGTTGGATAATTTACAGGCTTTTTAGTATTAGAAATCGTTTTAAGGTTCTAAAAAGCTTGCAGAATGAAGGAATACCAGAAGATTGCAAGTGATTTGTAACCTTAGGTCACACCGCACGCGGCTGGCTTTCTGACAGGTGACATCTGGACTTTAGTTTTGCGCTTCAGCGGGCACATATAGCATTTGAACCCAACTGTTACACGAAAACTATCGGTAAACCTCATTGCAGACATTATTTCAGGCTTGAAACATCAAAAAGAGGACATAAAATACGTTGCAACTATTATGGTTCCGATTTATATAGAATCAAATATGCAGACACAACCAAATAAAATATCGAAATAGGATACCTGAACGTAATCGTAATATACGCAAAAACTCTTCGATTTTATTTCTTCGGAATCAATAACCCGCTTTAGTATATATGCGGATCTAACGTCGAGTTAGTATTCGGGTGGTGGGCTATACAAAATTCTTTGCATAACTCAGAAATAAGATAGAAAACATAGTCGTCTCATTGATAATATATTCCGTCTCAATAACATAACAGGATGTCGGTTTTACTAAATAGATAAATATAACAAAGTCATTGTATCTGCTTAAGGTCACATTAATGTAAATGAATATAATACAAACATCTAGACGCCATATTTTATACAAATTTATACTGCAGTCTCTTAAATGGTGAACTATGACAGAAAACTCGTGTCCAACGTAACGTAACGCATCAGCATACATACTATGTAATACTTGATTTTATTACACCCACAAATACGCACATCACACTAATATTTGTCCTGGCTTCGAATCCAACCCAAGACCGCCAGTTTAGCAGTCAATCTCTAACTACTCGGCCAAGAGGCCAGCCAACAACCGGTACAAATATACAATTGCTGTTCATTTTAAATGAAACAATGAATTCGGTTCGTGCTCGCTAAGAAAATGGAATATGCTGTCCAATTAAATCAATTTAACATGTATTCCACCGCTCAGTATTATAAAGGCACTATTCAACTATTTATGGGTGTTCTCGATAATCCGACGAGATTTTAAATGATTTTGCATTCAGTCCGTCCAAACTAATTCATTTGCAAACGTATAGGTAATATTAAATAATGGTTTATCTCTTTTTCAATCGTTTGTTGGAATGTATTTATTTTTTATGAATAGTTAAATGGAGCAATGAATATGTTATTTACTGATGCAGTTTCTAAATACTCTATAATCCTAAGTTGAGGTTTCTATTGAGAGATGACCATCGATGGACTTATGTTTGTTGCTATGTAGCGTGTACTTGTATTCTGGTTTGGATGCTATGGTATCTTATACATAAAGCTTCCAAACTCAGTTCTTAGTAGTAACACGTTTTTAACTTATTCTAATTAGAATGTTAGTACTATCTAGGATACAAAACAGACAATGAGTAGGTTATAGGTACTCTTAAATATCACAAAGAACTAATAATATCATCTAAAACCGACCTGCTATCAAACCTGAACACAGAGCGCGTTATGCCATTGGTCATTGTAAACAATAGGTCATCATGTAGAATTTTAAAAGTGCATTTTGATTTATATTATATGTGTTATCGCCAAAATACTATACCTAAGTTATAACATATTTATTGAAAGTAGAAAATATTTTAATATCTAAATAGCTCATTAAGCATTATACATCCTAAACTGTACCTCACTTAGGTACCATAGATAGATCGGAGCCAGAAGCTAAAAACTAACGCTTCAAACTCAAAATAGCTGAAAATCACAGTAGTGGCTGTCAGTCACAATCACATTGTTACCACTATGAACCATTTCGGGAAACCTTACTATAAGCAGGAACGTAAAACAAAACTAATAATTGTTTTATCTAGAGTACCTATACACATAAAATAAACTTACCCATTTTGTGGATAACGCATCATTTCAAGCTTGCAGCGGATAGGAGAGAATTCTATAGTTTTGTGAACAGTTTTCTAAATAAGATGTTTACAAAGATTTCGAACCTGGTTATTTCGTGTATCGGGAGAATTTCCAATAGGAATAGTTAAATATTCTACGAAACATATCCCAAACAGTAATATAGAACTGGTTGTATGATATTCTATTTATTTTTCAAATGCTTACAGCCCCTGTGTGGTCTAAATTTTTCGACGATGCGACGACGATCCACATACGAAAGCTTTACGAAATACAAAAAGATACCTTGGACTTACAATGGCATGACAAGGAACGAAATTACTTTATATACATAATACATAAGTAATCCCAAGTATGCATATTGTATATGGCAGAGATCTAATAAATTTCAGGTTGTTGCCTTTAATATTCAGTACCGTGATAGTAGAACCTTGTACGCAAAAAGCAAATAAATGTAGAGGTTTCTTAAACATTCGTGCCTTTTGTCTATTCGCGGACCGTTCCGTTTACTCCGAAGCTTTTAGCGGCCGACTTTTAAACAGTCTGTCTGTTCAGAATTACTTTGGAAATAGGGAACGGGGTCTCAAAAAGGTTTTTATATGCTGTGTATTTGAATGTTTGATGAACTTTGATGCTCTTGTTTACCATAACGGTTTTTATCCTTGTTATTTGGCAAGTATGTGGAATGGGAAGTGGGCTACATCTCAGTCTAGATCGGCCGGCTGTGCCGCGCGCACGTGGTATACAAAGCTATACCTACTTGTGTTGTCACGTGTCATACAAAATGACGTGAAACGGTGTGATAAGCGCGGCACTACCAGTTTGACGTAATTACGGTGACAGCGATATGTCGTGATTAACGAGTATTGGTTCCGCTGTCAATACAGCCACGTGGTGACATTGTTGACGTTTCGTGTTTATCTGTGTGCGTGTTGTGTGTGACACAAACCTTCGCGTGAATTGGATTTATTGATGTGTGTATACTGAATTATTTCATCACTATTGTATATAAACATTGACACATAATTTCATACTAAATTATTTATTTTATCCGATTACGAGGAAGTTTTTTGTAATCATACAGATACAGAGTTTCGGCCATAATGTTAAACACGTGAAAAGTGAAATCGCCAAATTAAATCTCAATCGTTCAATCAGCTGACGCATCTTTGTAGCTATAACGTATATTGGGAACTATTCAATTAAGAATTTATTTATAAAACCTCGGTTTATATTAGGATACTACATAAAGGTCATGCTTATTGTATTCATAGTTCCATTCTTTTAAAATATCTTTCCGAAAGCGTAATAAGTTTAAAAAAATATAAACTATAAATAAAACCATATGTGACTAATATTTCATAAAAAAATACAGATGTCCAAATCATTGTAATGCTAATAACATAACTTTATGTACCGAGTTATTAAACGTATTACTAATAAATGACGTCAAAAATTACGCAAACGGAGGTATGGATAACAAATTTTATTATAAAGGGCTTACATATATTTTGCCTTTATTTAAACAAAGTTTCCCGGGAAACTAATGACCTCATAATTAAGCAAGACAGTCCTTTCGTCAAAGCCATTGTTGAATAAATACACAAAACAGACTCTATTGTTACACGTTTTGCATCAAAGGAAGGCGACGAAAGATATTTGTACGTCATCATATCTAATTAGCTCTGTACTGTTTACTTCACTAACTAACAAGTGTCAAGGGAACAATTCCTGTTACGAATGTTAACATAACACGTTGGAACTAAATGTGGTTCTAAATTTAAACTGTGCGTATTCATGTGTTTTTTTATGTCACGGGGAAGGATTTTCTTAGAATGCAGGGAATTGTGCGTGGAATGAAGGATTTTCTTTCAAAGCTTAGCGTTCTCAGCGAAAATTAGGTTATTAAGACACTTGTAAATTTGAGATCAGCAGGAAACACTGTATGTTTCAATCCTTCTGTAGTTCAAGTACATCCGAGATAAATTTTATCTCGTCAGCAAGATTTACCTCTGATGGCTTCTCCGTGTTTATCACTTACCATGTGGTATAATACCATCCAAACTTCACTACGTAGGTGTGATTCGGCACACCACAGCATGCGGAATCGAACAAACCGTACAAGCCAATTGAACCCTTCGTGCACGGTAATAAGAGGAATTTTCGCGCGAACTACCGCTCCCTCCGATACATTTCACCTGTACCTCTTACATACATAGTTTTAGATGGGTGAAATTTTATGTAAAGTGTTATTCTGCTGTCTCACCGCTCCGGCACCGAATATTTCTGTTTAATTTTCTGCATTCTTTTATAGATACGCAAATAATTTATTCAGTAACGATGCTACGGATGCAGTGAGTGGGTTCGTGCTACAAGTTGCGCGTTGTATGCGGTAATTTCATAATTTGTATTTCCGTTTAAATTCGTAACATCCTTCTATTTCGGCTAATGTTTATCTTACTCATTAGTGTCTTCATCATCTGTAGTACCTATGGTTTTATATATTATTATCAGTTTATGTATATAGTACATATGAAATTTATTTCTGAGAATTTAAAAGAACGCCTGCTGGTTTCCGTTTCTCCCTAAAATCATACTTATATTGACTTTGGTTATGCAACAATTGTCACTGCTAGACACGGAACTGTCCTGAATTTGCGGGAAGCCTGAAACGGAACTTATTTATTATTCATTCAATTTATTTCTCCCTTTACCGATTTCTTTGACCGTATGCAGACTTACCTAATACATAGTAACATTCTCTATCAACTCTGAATGATTTGATAAATAATAAAAAAAGTCGAAGTAAAATCAATTGAAAAAGATATTGCATCAATAATATCAGCAAACCATATAATAGAAGTAGTATCAGCATCGGACGATTTAGCGCGCTTATCGAAGTCTATTGCTAGCGAGTTGTACACCTACAAAGTCCCGCTCACTTGCTTGGACGCAATGCGTGACGTCACGTAGAATTTAGTGCCTTGTAGAGCGTATTTGCCTTGATTTAACGTGTAGAAAAACTCCGTTAAAGGTATTCTGATGATTTCAAATATGGAATATTCAAATATTCAAGTGCTGGGAGTTTTTTTTCGCCGGCTTTTTTCTCCCGGTCTGAAATAGCCTGATGTACGCGCAAAGTCGTAGTCCTATTTCTCTAACATGACTTTCATTCAGTGTATGGTTGTTCCTTATAATGGAGTAA
>DWGJ01002253.1:0-16383 GCA_018246895.1 Aspitha aspitha aspitha | reverse complement strand
TTTTTTAATCGCATATACAGCAGAACTAAGTCTATTCGCCAATCGAGTAATGTGAGGTCCCCACTGTAATTTGGAGTAATTGTAATGATTGTATTTAACTGTCGTGATGTAAATTTAAAATGCTTTATTATATTCATTATGAATGCTACATCTCTATACTATTGTACGTACACAGTGTGTTATTATTCAGACGCAGCGTCCGCCAGTAATGCCCACACTGTTCCCACTGAAAATTGGGGCGCCGCCGCCGCGCGTGATACACTGCAGTGTAAATATTACAATTATAATATTTATATCCATGAAATATCGTAATTGGCTCGCATAATTTGATCTGTTTCTTAGTTCGGTCACACCAACTCTGAAAACATAAGCTAAGCTTGTTGCATAATAATATGCGTTTTATTTGAGTAAATTCGCTTCTTGAAACCATAGATGAGAGGAACATGCATGTAGTTGATTTTAATTTACAAACGTACCCTCTAGCGAACACATTATATTGTGTAATTAATATATTTAGGATTACATTGCTAAATCAACTGTTGTATTTTAATTTCGTATAGCACCCGTTGACCCCACAAGTAGTGGAAGCGGTGCAGCTTGGCGCGCACCCAGCGCCCCCACTACTACATCGTCTCTTCCTTCCCAAATGATTGGTAAATATATTTCTATTCAATGGGCAATTTATTTATGTTATTTTTTTTTATTTCTTAGTATTTCCGAAGCATGCAAAGCATTGAAAGTAATGCAATTTAAAAATACAGTTACAATTTACATTATGTACTGTAACTTCTTTTTGCATGACATTTTAATTTAGATTTAACGGTTGCTGACCCCGCAGCTATAAATGCCGCCGATCCTTGGGGCCCCTCCACTTCATCATGTTGTCAATTTATTTTACTTGTATTGAACTCGAGCGTCATTATTAGTTCACGTGTATTTGCATAAATATATACTCATCGTAGTGTCTTGTAGACGTGTAATTGTAAGTTTAACTAGCAATGTTGTATATACAAGTAAACTAAACATTGTTATTATTTTAATTGTTTCCCTTATATTTGCATGCATTTGCATATTAGACTGGCCTCGCGGTCGAGTGGTTAGAGATTTATTTATTTATCAGCTGTCCGGCCACCATAACACAGGCATTAAATTGCCTCATTTAGGATCAGATAGCCTGCGTGGAATTGTCCCCAGTTAATTATTACATATTTATTTGCTGTTATTCCGCTGCTCTTGCGTATGAAATGTATGTAGCAATAATAATACGGATAAACATTATTCATGAATGATCTAGATCGTCGCGCGGGGACGGCCTCGGGCGCCGGCGGCTACAGAACCCGCGACCAGGCGGCGGGACGCGCACCCCAGCCCCGCAGTATGTACATCCTAGATTACCTATTACGTATTACCTATATGTCTTTGCCCAAACGTCACACCCGTTCGCACATTCTACATATAGCTTTTCTTCTTTGATCATCGAATTAATACGTTGTTAAATTTCACTGCCGGTCTACTTGTATACCAGAGGCGACCATCTTAGTCCTCAATATTAGCAACGCATCTGTGACCCACTTCTGACAGGGTAACTACTAACACTAACTAACTGCACCTATTAACGCATACTAACTTGACTAATATCACTAACAGTCCCATTCCTGCACTCCTGTTACTAAAGAATACTCACCAACTAATTCTTATTAACACCTTATACTAACTGAATTCACACTAAGTCTCTACAGCCCTGTTAGGAGTCGGTTACAGATGTCCATGGGCGGCAGCAGCCACATGTGACTGCTGCCTGCTCGTTTGCTACTCTATTCAAATAAAAAAAATCAAAAATAAAAACTTTATAATGCAACTTTGTTCGTGTTAGGTACATAAAGTTACGAGTATGTTAAGATGCATTCGGTAACGATTAACACTTTATTCATAGAAGTTGCGAGTGTCTTTCGACCGGTTTTGAAATTAATATCATATAAAATACATTCGTTCCATATAAAAGCATACAAATTGTAAAATAAATTGTACCAAGAGTGATATAATAAATACATTACTTAATTTCAAACGAAATAAACTGATAATGAATGACTGGTTTTGTAAAAAGTGTTGAAAACGAAACTACCTACTGTTTGGATAAAGTGAATTCGTTATGATTATTGAAATACCACGTCACAGGCATACTTACTACAGCCCAGATGAGGATGTTAATTACTACTTTTGCCATCTAGGGGACATTTCCGTTGGCAACCTGACTGGCCTACTCGCCATACCCCTCGGTATGCGAACTGCGGTTCAACAAATGTACGGTAAGAAAATTAATTATCTTCAATTGAAATTAATTTTCAAGTAATGTACAAACATACCTGTGTAATCGCCTTAAGTGTAAACTCCTACGTCTTCTCAGTCCATATCCTGGAACAAACATAAAAATTGACATTCCCTTTTCATGCTACCCGCGTTACTTTGATAACGCATTATACTTAAACTCGTAATTACTTTATACCTTAATGAATATTCAGTTGAAGAATCAAAAGTATTAGCCAATATTCGTCAAAAGAAGCTAAAAATTAGCAAGTTATTTCTGTAGTGTTATGGACGTTGAAAGGTATGCTTCGTAAAACAAGACAACAAACTAAGCGAACATATCTATGGCGACTTCTTGTTGCGATTCAGTCGCGATACTGTCTCCGGTCGCATTTGTACTTTTGTACCGCGTCCATCATGATACACGTGTCGTCCGCGCTGTCGAGATTCCATAATGATACTGAATCGCTTCTGTCACGCATTGAAAATGCCACCGAAGGCCAAAAGCTAACGAAACGCGCCACTGAATCGCTGCAAAAAGCCTCCATTGGCGATCTCTCTAAATGTTTCACAAAAACTTCACTTGGCGCCGTGTTGTTAAATATATTTGTAATGGTTTATTTCTTATGTGTCGCATATTCATCTCTCGCTACAGATTTGCATGTGGTATGAAGGTCATTAACATCGGCAATTCTATACATCTCATTAGTCAGCATAATAATCATAACATCAACCCAATTTTTGAAACATTGAACCGGGGTTACTTTTCGTCTATGGTCCATAGAATGATTTTTGACGTTTTATTTTATCTATCATAATTGTACAGTGACATTGTAACACACTATATCCATAGATATACATATATACATATTATGTACTAGATCGGGGGAGCCAGCCTAAAATGTGTTCAACGAAAAAAAGTGAGAAAGAAAATAAGGGCTACTTATCTGTCTCTCTTTTCTGTTCGATTAAACAAAGATAAGTATAGGTCTGTCATCTTCCCTATCTTATTATTTGTTGGACATCCGCACTCACAGGCCTGCTTAAGGCTCTCCCGACTTAGAATATAATATATCTATGACTATATCACATTTGTTAGTTTGTGTATTATACCTCTTATGTATTTGTATATGTATTTATTTTATTTATTGTATTTATATTATTATTGTACGAATGTAGGTGTGCAATGGGTTCATTGACCCGAGTTTACTGTTGTAAACATTTTTTTTCAAACAGTATTATTATTTTCCTCCGCTATTTTAAATAGAAATATCCTAACTGTGATTGTAATCGCTCTTAGCCTCCATATTGTCGGCACACAGCTACGCCTAGACTACGTTGTACATTTTTTATGCGTGAACTGTCATAATTCCTATCAAAACATTGTATCCTATTTTACGAGATACGCATTTTTAATTAAGTATGTTTTGCAAGAATAATATCTTACTTAAAATGTCATATTCGGTAAGAATTATGTCCGAACTTCCATTTGACCTGACGTATTTACTTTAATAAGGATATAGTGGAATAAAATATTACTACTACTTATATGGAATAAGTATATTGCTAATCCATGCCGATTGGACTACTTACAATTGAATAAAATAGAAAATATTATGTATAATTATGTACATAATTGTACAATATCTTAGCTCTGCCGCATATTAAAATAACAGTTGCATGTCATAGTTGCTAATATTACATCTACACTATTAATAATTACAACTATTTATTTGATATTAGTTAGTTTGACATCTATAGTGCGTAAAATTGAAACGTTTATTTATTTTAGATTATACTTAACAGGAACAACAGGAGACCGGCTCGTATCAATAACTATTTTGTGTTCAAATAAACATTTTGAACTGTTGGCATAGCGACGTCGCGTATATTAACCTATCTTTTATGTTTCACTTTATAAATCTGAGCTCGCTACAGGTATGTTGACACATGATAAAATGTGACCGCATCATTTGACCGCCCACTTCATGGCACGAGGACAGCCAGCACGCGCGACTTATGCTTTGAACGCGATGCAAACCACAAACGCCCGCGACTTACAGGCAACACCGCGAAGTTACAAACAACACAGAACGGTTCCTTACAACGATCATTTTATAATCAAAGCGTGATATCTTACTGCTACTAGACTCGCTTTTCGCTAGCACATAACTTCATTGTCTATATTCATGTCATAGTAGTTTTTCAAACTAAAGTCATTTATTCCTCTTGATCCGATATGGTGTTTGGTTGAAAATGATTCTCCTAATGAATGTAGATCGGCCACGGTGCGACTGAGTAGGCACCTACACAATGTGTGCGTCGCTTATTAGAAATTATTCATTCATTAGTCAATAGTTCTGTTTTAGACTGAGTAATAATGTTATGCATCTCAGTGTAACTAAATAGATAATCATTTATTATTATTATTTATTCATAAATGTCTTACATCTAACGTTACAGGCATACCTAATTTGTTAATGCAATTATCCCTTATCATAATTTCATTTCAAGCTTTCACAATCACAAGTAATCATGTCAATATAACAATACAATATATATATACATTCGATTATGATCAGAATACATATTTCAGATTGCTAATTAATTAATTAATACGTCAAGTAAGTTAATATATTAAAATTATGTCACATCTTAAAATAAAATAATAATCAAAATAAAAACAACATACAATACGAAAATTGAGATCCTAAAAAAAAAAAAAAAAAATAAATAAAAATAAAACAAAAATTAATTAATTATAACTTGTTATAATGGTGAAAAGTAAAAAATATGTAGCAAACTTTACGCGTGAGGTATCTGAAGTGGTAATCTATGACTTTTACATTAGTACATTAGATTAAACGATTGAAGATTAAATCTTTCCTTTTGGAAACATTTGTACTTTAGGACTTAATTTCATATTATTATGTTTTCAGATCGTTGATACAAACAAGCACACACACAACTTCACATCGCTTCACACACACAACGCAAAATAATCCCGACTGTCACGCCGCACATATTTTCCCCGTGAAATTTGGAATTACAGTTCGAAGAGCTATCGGATTTGGGAGACGTATTTGCCTAATTTAATGTAAATATACAGTGTAGGTATGTTCAATTAAATCCGAAACACAATCAGCGTGTGTATCATCGGATTGGAGACAAAGGCGTAAAGGATTGAGATGTTAATTCAAATCTAATTTGGTTTAATTAAACGTGTGTTACCCTACATTCTGTATTCTCACACTTAATGCGGATTATTGGTTCAATTTCGAGATGTATTCGGTACACGCCAATTCCCCACTGCTGGGAACTGCGACAGATATTTCTGTACTACCTCACTCTATACAAACGTAGGTGATAACATGTATTAATGTAATATTACGTAACAATGGAGTAGAGACGAAAACGATGGCTGTTTTCTCTTTAGCAAGAATGATGTGCAGGTTAGTCGATCTATTCTAGAGATACCTGTTTGATTTAAATCTTTTGACCGACTTCAAAAAAGGAGGACTCAATTCATCGGTATTTTTTTTTAACGTACCTGCTATGCAGAACCCTTAAGCTCTTGGTGGACATGCAGTTGACGCTCCAATCGGTGTTGCCATGATCGTTGCAGATGGTGATGGAGAATCTTCCGTAGTTGGCTCTGATGAGGTGGATCACGGAGCCCTCTCCGCAGCCGATCTTGAGGGTCTTGCCTTCGCACGCGTACGCCGTTTCATATCTCGGTTCTGTAACAGAGTGTGAATTATTTAAAAAAAGTTTTGTTACAGTTGTTAAAGAATAGGTTCAATACTTGACGTTATCATCTCTTGAATTCGACAGTAATAAAGATTGCTAGTGAAATGATATAACTATTGTGCCCATGGATTTCATCACGATTAGCGTTTTGATTTCCATTCGCTGCGACAGGACTTTTTTTGCCATTGTGTGGTTTTGAAGTTCTTTAGCCTTTTTATAAAGTAATCCGCGTCAATATAAGACATGCTTATTAGGTATGTTGAAAAGTGTGCAAAAACAATTTGAGGTTTGTAAAAGTTTTTAATTTCATCCCTATTGTCAGCAAATTGTCGAACTTCGGAGAACGGTTGGCGGTATTTGTTTTGACTGTAAGACAAAGACCGACTTCAAATAAATTCCAATATTTATCTCTTTATATGGTGCCTATAGGGCAGGAATCACAAAAAATAAAATTGGTCAACGCAAAGTGCGAAAGAAAAGGTCGAAATAAATCCTATTCAACATTGCTAATTGTGTTTCATTGTTTATGTTACATCGAATTCAGAAGATTAATATTGGGATTAGAAATAGCAAAACTACGGCTGCGAGTCATTCTTTCACTTCAAACCTTTTGTGCCCGCAAAGCTGAAAAGCGACGTTCACCCAGAACACACCGTCCACAATAAATCCAATTAAACGCCCCCGATATTGTTCATCGAATCGTTTCGCCCAGAAACAATTGGCCCATTCAGCAACGAGCGATCAATGGACGACAAAACGAAAAACTGTCGACTCAACGTTTCATAATCAATTTCTGGACTATTCATCAGTCAGAAAACAAACGCAAGAATATTTTTCAAACTTTTCGATAGTTAGTTACATCCACTGAACGTTGTTGGCACAAGTTGAGCTCAATATGCAAGCAAGATAGGATCTAGAGTGCAATGGATGACTATGGTAGAAGATTTATCGTTGTAACTTCATGGATAGAATAAAGGGTGTTAGGTGTGCATATTCTTAGGATCGGGTAATAAATCTGGGCAAATTAATGGCGGCACCGACAGATCGTTTAGCGCATTTTTGCTACGTCATACAACGAAATGAGGGCTTCAGTATATAATGTACTAGAGAGGGTATTTACATAGGGTTGTTTGTTGCGTATTTGAATTAGAAATTTCGATTGCTTTTGATATTATGAGCAGTACACGCCTGGCTAAATAATTACACCACAATACATTATCGTTATGATTTTGCATTTCTTTGTGTTGTATGAGTTGTATTTCTCATCATCGCCCTTAGCAGTTAATTGCTAGAGAATTCTATAGACCATTAACTTAACCATATATCACAAACAAATAAGTATACACGAAAAATACATGCAAAAACCACATTTTCAGCGGTGCGGCAATAATCGTAAAAAACTGAAGCAATTAATCAAAACTTCAAGAGCGATTTAATGTCGCTACAGATTACCAGATTACCGATAAGCTTCTCGGGCTTGCAATAAATTATATTTACCATTAAAAACATCGGTTTAACGCGTGTTTTACAACATTTTCTCTGTAAATAATTTCGGTTCGGCGACCACTGTCACCGAATAATTTGTTGGTTATTGAAGGTTTTAGTTCTCTACATTATACTTATTTAGCATTCTTTAACATCGTCTACATCTGTCATTGCATTATACATACTTTTTATTTTTGCTACTTTCACTATTTTATTACGATTTTTTGTTTGTTTCCTGTTTTTTTGTTCGGTATTACGCCTGGTATTAACACTTTTTTGTTTCTTCTATAGTAGCAAATAAAAGAAATTCATCGGTATAATTATTCCATAAATTTTAAAAAGCCTGAAATATATCGTCAAATATCAATTCAAAAGAACGTTAGTGTTGGCAACGCAATGCATATTTTATCGATACGAATCCGGCATCTGTTCGTTATAAAATTAATTATCGACAGCAACTAATTGCTGTAATTAAGAGACGTTGATGTAAATTCCGTGCGTCTGTCATTTATGTATAAATTGGATTGAAATTGTACACCGATATGGATCGATTGGTGGTAACCGCGCTTAAATGTATTTAGATACGGATGTAGGTTTTAATTAGAGACACGTATTCAATGGTGAATTATTGATATATTTGTAATTATCGATTTCAATCGCGTTAACATTCTTCACAATGTTCAAGTCTACCAACATTGTAGACAATGATACCGTAGTGGATATACCCCTATCAATAATAATAATTCATATGTAATTTTTTAGCAAATTTTAATAGTAAACAAAAACATAATTTAACACAAAAAGAAGTCTGTTCCATTTTAAGACGCAAGAGGCTACGAATACGGAAGTTTTTATAAATGTTCAGTTACCTACAGGCTTTCGTGAAAGTGCTTAAGTGATTCTTTTATTTTATCGAGATAAACAACAGCATAAATATATTAAGCTCACGCGAAACTACACTTTGTATCGATATTAACGGGAATCGATACGCGATGCTATTTTAAATCACTCCAGAATAGCACTCGTATCGTAGGATCTTTAAGCGAGCCCCAACCCCTTAGCGCTGGGGGCGGTGAATAATAAAAATGATTTATTGGTTATGTCCAGTGCTACTTGTTATAGGGGTCGAAAACAATTTACAAGGTGCTTTGGAAAGGATAAGGTAATTATTTCTGGAAACGAAAGACTTTATAGGGTTTATTACAGGTTCGAACACGTTTAGTAGATCCGTATAAATCGAAGGATTATAGACGGAGCGTCGCGTCTCGCTTCGGTTTTGTTAACATTATTTAACAATTGTCTTGGTTATTTTTAAGAATAGTAATACAAATGCAAAAGACGTGAATTGCTTTAAATATTACACATACATTTCTGCCCTAGCCGTAATTTAAATTTCTAAAAGTTCTAAATTACTAATTTATCGAAAAAGTAGAAATGATGCTACTAATATACATGCTATATAAAACTTATAGGAAATTTTCTGATAATTTTAAAAATCCCCCTTAAGGGTGAATCCCCCAAGCCTACCGTATCGATTGGCAACTGACCTCCTCTAGGCAATCTCGGTTGAGATGTCTTATTGAGATCGTATTTCTTATTGGCATATAAATACAGACGATAGTATTTCTAGCATTACTTATTTTGCTATTTTAGTTGTTTATATACTTGTTATATCCGTTAAATTAGGCACCAGAGTGAGTTAAAAGCAATTGCAAAAAAATTTTAAAAATACGCAACGTAGCCGTATGTTCTTGTATACTGAATTAGTATAGAAGAAATGAATTCTTAAACTCTTTACTGCTGCTATAAGCTGCTGCTTAAGTTCACATAAAAGAAAAAATAACGAAAGAGAAATACAAAATTTTGACATTGTCTGATATTGAATTATGCAAGTAAATGTTGACTTGTTTAAAATAATGCCAACATTAAAAGGAAATAAGAACGCTGAATGCCAAAACTGCCATTTTTAACATTTCTTCGAAGCTTTATTTCTACTCAAGCGAAAGCTTTTCAAGATGGCGGCGCTCTGAAATGAAAATCTCCTGTCATGTCGAAAAATAAAAATATATTTCCTCACCTCGGGCAAATATTTTTATATTTTCACTTGCATATACGAAAATGCTTTTTCCTTTTATTTCCAGGTCCAGCAGGATTCCAGACTTAATTCAGTTGAAACCTGGATGCTTTGCTGCGGTCGTAAAATAACGGACCGCACCAAAACTTGCGGTCTTCTTTTCGGAAACATTTTTCCGTATCTCTATTTTGATAAAAAAATTGGAAAATTTTTGTACTCCGACAAAACTTAAAATTAAATTTTTTAACTAACTGAAAGACCCACTGAATATTCTTACTTCGAAAATCTGAAATCCAGTTTCAATGGGAACACGTTAAATACAAATAATATAGTTTATGCTTTTTCCTAATAAAAACAATAATTAAAACATACAATTGGAATATGTACAACAGACATGTTGCCGCTTCAAATGCCCTTCATTATCCTCAAACAGAAGCACTTACTCGCAAATGTTAAGCAGTAATTACATTCGTATTTTACTAAGCAATTCCTTTTCAAATGCTGTAACTACCCTACATTTCTCAAATTAAATTACCAATTTGCTTCCACACATCGCATGAACCTTACAGCGCCGGTATAAAGTCGAATATCGCACGCTTCGACCGTGAAAGGTAATAAGCCCGTATCATGGAACCTCGTTAGCGAATACATGTGACTGTCATTTGATATCCGGACACCGAGCTGTGCGGATGTGTTCCGCAAGCTGCTATTTGAAATTAAACGCTATTCATATGATATACAGTTGAATTTCATTTGTCTCCGCCAACAGAAGCAAATGCAACAATGCGGGTTTTGGTGATTTAATTTTATGTGCCATTAATCGACGTCGACGGTGGCCTACGGGATTAGAACGACCTTTATTATCAGAATTTTACGGTATCATTCAAGCGGCTTTGTGTTTTCGAATATACAATTTACAACAAAAATGGCGAAGGTATTTATGAATCTGTTTACAAAGGGAGGTTGAACTAAGAACGCTATAGTATTTCATGTAATCTGATGATTTGTTGTACGTTGTTTAAGAAAATACAAACAAGTAGCAAATATAATGTATACAAACAAATGTTTAAACAACTTAATTTAAATATTGTTCTTTTTCAAAATTCTCTTTTTAAATAGTAAGATTATAGTTTTCTCAATATGTTTTAAACAATTTTATATTTATCTAATGCCTTTGCTGTTAGAACGGTATAGAGAAAAATGAGTATAATTTAATATTTCCGTCTGTTTTCTTAATATTCATTCATTCAGTTCATTTTTTTCTAATCTTCATTCCTTTCTTACCAACATTGTGGAATTAAAGCTCGAGTTATTTCATTCCACTCAGATGTATTTATAAGTTTCGGTAATCATTTTATATTACGGAAATGTCATCAACACTTAACTTTAAACGAAGAGTATTTTAAAATATGTATTTCACATATTAGAAAATGTAAATTGTTGACACTTTTTGAAACGTAAAATCCCCAAAATGTCTATAATCGTTTTTGCATTGACAAAGTGCTGATAGTGTTGCAGCCACTTGACAGTCATAAATTACAGAGTTCATGCAACGAGTTGTGACAGATTGAAAAACCGTTTTTATAGTGCACTTTACGGCTCCCCCCTCAGGTTCCATGTTACATGATGTTATCGAAGTATTTCTCTTGGCAATTTTGGTTCTAGATCATTTAAAACGCAAGACTTATTTCAAAAGCAATCCCTTTATAAATTTAATAAGTATTGACTTAACGGTTATTGGTTATAATCCTTTGATGTTCTTTAATGATTAAGTTAGTATTCATTGATATCATTTGATACCAAGGACGAAAAAAATATTCTAAATATTACACGTATAAAACCCTTAAAAATAACGTTAAAATTATTAGACGTGTACTTAACATCCCTCGTGAAATAGACAATTTCAACATTATATTTCGGTCGTCTGTTTCAAAGCGCTAAAGTTCTGCCCGTAAAAATAAAGGTAATGACAATTTTGGTGGCGTGTGCGTTCCGCGAATTTAATTATTAAGAATTTGCATATTTTCCTCTAACCCAACGTAAAAGCACATTTGTCCCGAGAGTTTCAAAAATGTTTTGTACGTATTCCTACGTACATGTGTGTATTTGCACGGGTCTTTTATATCCCCAAAAGGGTAATTACAGGAATTCAAAGTACATTAGTTGATAATGGTAAGCTAATTTGAATTAAGGATATTATAACGACCATAACGGTTAAGGCGTTACGTTGTATTTATTTTAATTTTGTATGTTTCAAATTCCGTTGTAGGACGAAAATAAATGACTTTTGAATATTGCTAGGTAGATATAATTAGTAGATAATAGTTTATCAGACATTATAGGCAATTCTAATAAACATTTTTTGTTATACGCAACCCTTGCTGCCACTCCGAGAAATTCGACGAAAATAGTGTTTATGAAAAAGAAAAAATAAATCCCAACATAGCTTTAAACTATTGCTCTGACAAAACATATAGTACATAGGTATGTAATCCGAATAGGACCTCAATTGGCCGAGACGTTTTAAAATTAAGAAAAATAGCAGCCGCACGAACGATATCTATACAGATAAATACATATAAGTAAAATATTCTCAATATTCTCAACGATATATGTCGAAGATATCTCGGCCAATATGTCCGGTGTTCAAGATCACGGATTCAAGCCGCAGTGCAAATTTAAAAGATTCTCCAGCGTAAATCCGACACGAGCTGGACGCGTTGATCCGGACCGACGTCCCAATCGATGCCGGAACAGCCGGTCCTATACAGGGCTATCGGCTTCGAAGCATTCCTTCCGATATTTTGGAAAGATCGCATTCATAGGTGGCCGTTAGGACATGTGCTTCGTGACCAACAGCGAATAGGACTGCTTCAACTGTACTTATACTAGTATAAAGTAACTAGAATGTTAGTCAGAACACATTCCTGCGGTCTTATTAATCAATACTAAGTAATAGTACTATTAACAGCTGTTACTAACGAAACAATTCTAATCATATATATCTCTTTCAATTTAATAAAACGTTTCTATTAAATAAAACCAACCATTCTGACTTACACTGGTATTGCTGTCTGTGAAACTGCAAAAAACTAAGATTCAAATAACATTTACACAAAAATCAACGACGACGTTATTAAATGTAGAACAAATCATTATCATACATTCAAAAATTTATTATAAATATCCCTGTCATTGTAAATTACTTTTAGAGTTTTTAAATGTGTATACGTAAGGTTTGACATTAATGTATGCATAGTATACAGTAGGGTAGTGTAACTTGCCAGTTTGGCAATATACTTGCATCGTTTGCCAGCCCTATATACGACTGGATCGTTCCCGTACTTGGGTTCGAGCTATTTTACGAGTTAAGAAATAGCACCGATTTATCGAGACTCACGCAAATTTCGGCGAAGCACTGATTATATTGCCCTCAGGAGGTGAGTGAGCGACTCAAATACAATGTTGATAGAATCGGTAGAGGTTTACCTTCTATGTACGCAAGTGGTAAATGGATGCTCTTACCGGTTTCTATTTAAGATCACGATGATTTTGATGAGATGATTTGGAAACACAAATAAAGTTGTATCGAAAATGCATTTACACCTGGCTACATTCATTCATACGTTCATTATGCTGGTCCATTTCATTTAGTTCTATTTCATTCCACTGCTGGACTAAGTTTAGTTATTTTTGTGTGAGAATTGACAAAAGGAAAGAAATGTTGTTAAGGATCTACATATTATTAGAACATATCCAACGGTCCAATTAAATCATTGCAGTGATCTGACCTTAATACCAGACTAGGTATTCTTTTACTAATAGACTGTAATATTTATTTTACGAATTGCTTTGTAATAAAGTCTGTATTGTTTGTATTTTAGATCACACTTCCTATTTGTGGCTATGGTCAATAAACTTTTCTACCTGTCTTACCTATCTAGCAAAACATAATCGTCAGTAACTAAGTAACTAAGCTATCTCATTCTAAAACAATGTTAACGTAAATCTTTCAGCATTTTTTGCTTCAATCGATAAAATAAAATTAGATGGTATTATGGAAGTTATCAACATATTCCATCAACCGTACTTCTGATCCTCAAATGCCATTATTTCAACAGAGTTGACATGTGTATGTGTAGCTAATTGAGACATTTACCGTGCCGGCGGCGTTAAGGTGAAACCCACCGAATCACATACGATTCAAGGTTGAAATTTGAATGCAGCCTACTTTTGACGTTTACCAGTAAATCGCCTACTGTATCGTTGCGAGCTAACAATGAGGGGTGGATGCGGAAACGAACCCTTAGGGCTTTTTTAACAGTTTTCGGGCGATATATGCACCCTCCGGTCACGTACGTAAGAAGTAGCTTCCTGCATAAGCGGTTTCATTTTTCTTTGCGGGGCACTTCGAGATTGTTTGCGTGGCGTTGGACTTTTATGAGCTTTCTTACGTCATAAACAAGCGACCTACCCTCATGCTGGTAGTATTTCTGAACACAAAGAAATTAATTCGTTGAACTTTTATTGGACAGTTACTTGGTTGTAATATTATTCAAATGTGTTATCGCCGGGTTTAAGTTTTTTACAAACAGCCACTTCATAGTATCAAAAATACACATGAGACAAATCAGATTTGTAATTGTATTAAGATTAAAATTAGTATGCCCTGAAAACATAATCCGACTTAGCGGCAGATATTTTAGTGATACTACCTACTGTAGTAGAAACCTAGAGAGGTTATTATCGACACGTGCAATTGCTATACCAATATTACTGTATACAAACACAATTGTTTGATGTTATGTATGTGTATTTGATGTATTCAGCGCATCTTCAGATGACAATGGTATCCACACTACGCCAACCGAGCAATGCACATGATTTACTCCCGGACGAAACTTAAGGGGAGGTGCCAATTGCAAGGGGTGTTCAAATAAGATTTTTTCCTCAATCGGCCGAGGGCGAGGGATCCGGATACAATTTGCGATGTAACGTTTCGTTACACTATTTTATTTTTGAGACGGGTTAGCGTTGATATTCCATACACTTCCAGTATATGAAAGAAGTTCGATGACCTTTTAAAACATTGCCTTGAATATATCAAAAGTTGAATGAATTTGAGCATAAAAGAGTCCTGAGTATCATTATAACTGATATGATGCTCGTAATCAATGACAAAGTTCATCATCATCATCATCATCAAATAGTACCAACCTGAAAATAAATCGATCAATCGACATGATTATCGGAAACCCATAGCTGATACTCATATAGCCCCAATTACGATGCTAATGATCGACTTATTTCGTATACACCTGATATTGTTCGGATATTCTCAGTTCGTTTCTAGAGCTGCAGGCCAGAATATAACCGATAGACGAATATTGGGTTTCAGACTTCATTGCAGACATTGTGAACAGTTTCTATATTACTTCATACATTTCACATACTCTAGTATCATAGACTATTCTTTCAACTTTCAAAATAACATACGAATAATTATATAATTATTATTAAATGTGTATTGCTCTATTAATTTCAACCATATATATTGAACGTAGAAACTATTTTCGCTTGGATGTTAGAATCAAGTCACCCTCTTCTTTTACATGGTGATGAAATTATTTTTGAGTGTTAAAGGTTTTTGCGGGATGCTAGCTAGCAGGTCATAAAAAAGCAGATTTTGTACTTACTATATTGTTTGAGCTATTTTTCCAATATTATTTCTTATCACAGAATTTTTTTAATAGACAGTTATTGTATCCTGTGAGTTTTTTTTGTAAGTAAAAAAAAATACTAGCAAATTATTATAAGCCTTGAAAAGTGAAAAAAACCTTGAAATAAACTAAACAACAAGAATTTCATAATATAACTCGCAGGCTTTCCAATTTAAGTGCTCCATCACATATTCTAGTAGGTACTTACGTAAGTACTTATTTAGATATTTAGAAGTCTGATAAAATGCGAGAAAACAATAGTAAAAAAAAGTTATTTTTTGTGTTTTAATCTTAGGTTCGGTGCAACCGATGTACTCGTATAATGTACTAGGCAACAGGGGCGGCTTAACCTATAGTGCAGGGTGTGTGTAAGAGCATCGTCTTGGACCATCATGGTACAACAATGATATGACAGAAGGGGCCAGCCAGCGCGGTGGCGGCAGTTATCAAACGGCTTAAATTCTCTATGGGCGGCTTCTTTTTCGAACATTTTGTTTCAACTCGAAATAAACCTTATTTCACGTATTTAAAGTTTAGAAGTGGCCAGACCGGCCTAGGGGGCGCCAGGGTTTCATTGCACACGGGCGCTACACGAGCTGCCCCTGCTAGGCAACCATATACCATCAAGACGTTACACTTTCGCCCGCTAATGCGAAATGTGACTGTGCGCTGGCAACACTCACCGCGTCGCTCAAAGCGTAGGCATTCGTAGGGACTACCCTTAAGGGGTCTCAATGACCGCAAGTACCCAAGTGTTCGCGCTCAAGTTACGAGTGTTGGCTCATTTTCGCATATGTTGAGCACCGAAAAAATGTCGCTTATGGTGTAAAGAGTTAATTCTTGGATGAATTAGTTTTATGATGCTTGAGCGCCGCGCTTGTAGTATATTAGGTTTAAAGATATGACATATACGAGGTTATATTTGAAGAGCGAAACAGCACTGACACGAGGTGCACATTTATTTATTTCATTATAATTTATTTAAGGTTTATTTATTTCCATAATGTTCTTTACATTATTCAAAACGTTTCGTAAACACCATCTGTTAAG
>DWGJ01002252.1:0-16383 GCA_018246895.1 Aspitha aspitha aspitha | reverse complement strand
AGGTGTCATGTACACAATTTTTTATGTCAATATTGGATGAATGTAGTATGTATGAATGTATTCTCGAAATTAGAATTCTGTGACATATCACCTTCATCCACTCATGTCTTCGGTTTTCATTAAGTTACTAACATCGTAATGCTAATGTAGATGTCGCTAACGCTAAGAGAATATTTGAAAAACGAATTCTCTTTTCGAAGTGTTTGTTTTTTTGACAAGCACAGCCGTTCAATTTGCCTAATAGAAATCGAGATGGAAACGGTTGAGTAACATTCCCTCATTGAGAGTCTAATATTATCGAGAAGCTTTTCGTAATTATCTGTCCAGTATTAGACAATGCTCAGGCTTTTTAATAGGTTAGTTCTAGGTGGGTTACACAAACGAGCACCCACTTGAAGAAAAACAAATGTGTTCCTTTTAAGAGAATCAATCTCTTTTTCGTATCTAAAAGACCTTATGAATTTTAAGATTTGCCTATGTTTAGTTTTATTATTTAGTAGATACCAGTAGGCAATATTACCACGCGAATCCAAACGCCAAATGTTTACTATAGAAGCTCTGCTTATCGTTGTACCACGGCTGCCACGGCTTGCAAGGCACCGGTAGTTCGTTCATATGGGCGTCGCAACGTACTGAAAGAGGAATATTTGTATTATTTGTAAGTAGTACATAATCGCTGCCGCGGTCACTAGCTTATAGTGAAAATTTTCTAAACAATTATCTACCGTATTTAATAATAGCCCTTTTTACCAACGTAAAAGCGAGAAATATGAAAACATTTTTAAAATCTATGACACGAAGGTAATATGTATAAGTTTATCTAAACGGTGATGGTTTACAAAACATCTCACCCGGTTTCGCCGCATATTGTCTTCTCTGAGGTACATCGCCGAGAATTCTTCGAAGCATTAAGATTTTCGACCGCATTTTCCTTGTCAATATTCAAAATGAACGTAGTTTTGACAATTCACTGTCAACGTTACTTATAATATCGATCGTTATACAACTAAGCTGCCAGCAATATCGGTATACTGTCTACAATGGACAACAACGGAGTACACACGTAACTACTCTGTGAACTTTTGGACGTACATAGGAAAAAAATGTGATGGCTTGTTAGGCAAAATCCATTACCTACGCATTTGTTTCTGTTTTTTACTGGACTAATAATATTTTACGGTTGAACTATACCGCCTCAAATCTATAACCGTCAATTGCTTATCTCAAAGTTGAGGACATGAAAGTCGTATAAAATTCTTCGTAAATAGTTCCTGGTATAATAAAACTTTTATTTCGTCTTCCCAGCAATAAAAAATCTTTGCGACAAAAGTAAATGTACGAAAACTTCGGCAATAAAAATACTCCCGAATAATCTAATCTCATTAAATGACCTAAGAGTCCCATAGCGAATAGGTAACTTTCTATTGGAAAGGTGACTTTGAAAATAGATATCAAAATGGTAGATTTCCAATACGGTCGTAACTTTCATCAAATGGTAGGTCACTATGTGTGCAAAGAGTTTTGTTCTTGAGCTTTTTTTTAAATTCTTCTTGAAATACTTAAAGTAAATGCAACAAAGCAAAATATGCCTTAGGCCTTCCGTAGTTTACAGAAACTCTTGCCCAGCGCTGGGACGCAAAAAGGGCTCGAAACGCTTTTACTAGCAGTTTTGTTTTTATCATCCCACATATTTAGGATCAGACTACCTTGGATTATTTTATCAAAAAAGGATAGTGATCGAACACGCCAAAACCCGTAAAAACAAAAAGCTGGTCATATTTGTATGACGTGATGAGCGCGAAATTATTATTTTTTTATATCATATTATAGTTTTAATAACGTTTTGTTAAAGTTAACCTATAACTGCACATGCTTGCAATATGATAGGAAATTGGGAATCAAGGATTTTAGGAATAAATAACACAACCAATGAAATTTTGAAAACAATATCAAATTTAATACATAAATAGGATTTATGTATTTCTACATACATGTTTTCATCTATATATTTACATTTAGACATGATTTCCTAACTTACCTAAGTTCTTTCACATTTTGTCGTAAATTTTTATTTATAATAATAATAATAAGCAACCAAAAATTAAAAAGGAAACAACGAAAAAAATAATGTAAACATGTAATGCGTTAAACTTAATAATGCAAACATAAAAAAATATTTGAAACATTGTACAAAATAATTTAATTAGAATTTTTACAGGGAATGCCCCTGTCCCTATCGCACGGTTTTACACGATAACCATGCTTTATCGTAAAATATATTATCTATTACACTCTAAAACATTAACCGTAAGCGTTACAAACGGGTTCACAATTCTACGAATATATTACACACACAGCTTGGTACAGAAACTACGATTCCGTCATACTTTCCTTTTATTATTAAAACCTATGTGTTCTATTCATGTTTATTAATTCATTTTCTATCTTTTATCAATTGTCATCCGACTAAAGTGATAATTGCTAACAAAAGAACAACAGCGTTCAAGATTACGTATTAATTGCTAATGAAAAACGTATAAAAGGTCCTCAAAAAAAGATTTGTCGAACTACAGTTTTCTTTCCACATATAGTAGTATCTGAAAATGTATTACATCATTATGTACTCACAATGGTAATGTGAATTTAATTTGACGCTTTAAATGCAGTTCAATTATCCAGAGAATTTGTAGAAAACATTTTCATATAGAATGCAAAAAAAACTCTCACAAACACTCTGACTTCGTCTAATCCTCGATCCTGGTCATGGCTACTATCATGCAGAGAATTCGTTATCAATTTACGATGTATCCAGGTTCAGAAATCGCGGCATAAAAATGGACTAGATGCCTCGGTAAGAGGACTGCAAGTAACCAAACAAATAGTATAGCTCATACATGGTCTTCGGGATTCAAATCTTTAAGATAAGCCATCTTACGCCTATAAATTAGACATTAGGTATTAGACATTTGTTGCATTGTAGCTGTTCAATAATTCCCTTCCATGTTTGACCAGGTTTTGTCATCGCGTGCTCGAGCTTTATTTGCTTTGCCAATCAAATAATATTATATTTTGTAACTTTATACAATTATAAATAAGAATTTCATTAGAGTTGTTTAATCGTCAAATCCAAAATTTCGATGCGCAGTTCGATTTCAACAATCTATACTAAAGGATTGTTTTATTACTACAAACATAAAACCCACCCGTTTCACGCCCTAGGCCGTAATGGGACAAGATTTAATTCGGTCCACCTTTAATTGACCACATGGAGTGACGTAACCGCGTCACTTTTACATTGTATATTTCGTTATTTAATTTCATAATTAACAACCAGGAGATATATTAAACTAACACTTAACTATTATGAGATACCACCGACGAGGCTAGTCATCTACAACACTCTTAATACAACTATTTTTACGTCCGAATAAAAGATACATTCGTTTCATACTGAAGGCTACCGTTTACGCCACTACGCGTCGCCAGTTGCAAGGAAAATTTTGTTCTACTCGAAATATTCTTTTTTTAAGAAAAATAATAATTGGAATTCGCGTGCGTTTTCTGCTTTTTTTTTTAATAAAACTGCCTTTCAAATTGGCGTTGTCAATACAATTACAAGTGGCAACATCTTTTTTTTCTGATAGCCTTCATTTACTGTTAACATATAGTATATTTGGCAATGGTTACTACACATTACAAATCTTTAGGCACAGTGTCGATGTCGAACATCCACAAACTGTTCAAAGTATGTGACTTTAAGTCAACTAATAATAAAACTAATAATTAACTACCTACTTTATATAATAAAATATGAAATAAAATTGTGTAAACATCACTCGTGGCGCGTGCCGATATCAATGTATCGAATGTTTAAAAAAAAGATTATTGGAACAAAAGCGAACTGAAGTGTGTTGCATCTCACTCACACATACAAAAACAGAGCAAGCCACAGTTATATACATAAGTCATTACCCGGTATCTTGAAGATCTGTAGAATCTTTAGAACAACTTCACCTCGCTTATATTCGTAGGTGTCACATTAACATTTCAGTAAGTATAGTTTTGTACGTCAATTTCATTTACACTTGTATAAATATCAATTTAAATTTTAAAAAAATCGTTCCAAAATGCACTAGTAAAATAGTAGATACATATTTATAGCACCAACATCAGCTGCAACTACACATTAGGTAAGAGGGCCATTTAATATGCGAGTTTCAATTGTCACTAGAATAACGAAGCGCGTTCAAAACAGCCCTGAAGTACGTATACTTCACTTGTGTACAATCGTTCGATAATTAAAACACTGGAGCAAGGATTACACATACTTTAAGATCAGAAATCTTTTACACTTTATATATTTTTTCTTTATTCGTTTTCTTAGTTACAGATAAAGTTAATCTGATTATCAAAAGATAATTGTATTCTGATTTAGTTTTCTATGTACAAGTACAAGTACTTCAAGGCAAGTTTAAGGTGCATATTATATATTACTAAGACGCCTCACCGATATACGTACAGTATTACCAATAATGCATTAATTTGGTACATATGAAGTACTTAACAGTTGAAATTTTTGAAACAAAATGAAATGCTATAAATGTATATAATAACAATATGTACAACATGTCTAATGTCAAGCGTACCAATTTCGACCTTAATGCCAACTGCTTAAGGATTGATATTGTTAAAGATACAATTGTATTTGTATCGGATACTAACTAGGTCCGATACAGTGGTACAAATAGTACTAAATGTACGTATTTGTACGAGAACAGTGTAAATGCTATAACAGTAATCTTCGGCGAATAAGGGGCGCATTGCAAATCTATTATTAGTAGAATTAGGAATCGATTAAAATGTTCGCTTGCTACTTTGTCGCTTAAACAGGCCGTTAAAATAACAGGCAAAACCGAACAGTGCTTTTATAAAACATGCATTGCATATGGACGCCAAAATTACATGAATTGACTTACGGTAAAAGTACTAAGATTGAACACTTATTGGCTAAATCTATCACAAACAGTCCACTGAGGTAATTCACAGAAAGAACTCTTCTTTTTGTTACAATAGTTATCGTGCTCGCCCAACACACGAATGAGTCATTCTGTGCTTAGTTGACGACATCTTATTCGACAATTAATGGGACTAGAGATCTGACTATATTGGATTTCGTTTGTGCGTCAACTTTCGCGATCTGTAAGCGATTCTATCGTTTTCAATACAAAAACCATCGAATAACGTGCATATTTACAACTCTACACTTATACTTAGCAACAGGCACGATATCAGAGAAATGTACATCGTAAAAAGTAACGCACGATGTGCATATCAAAATCTTAAGTTCGTCAGATTAGTATGTATTTCAAAAATGTTCCTAATTTGGCGTCAGAATGTTGAGCAATAAATCTATTTTTGGCTAAAAATGGCTTTCGGGTGAACTGGGTAACGGGCCACCTAAATGTCTATTTAATAATTATTTTTAAATACCTCTATTTCCTATTTGTTCTGCGGGACTAAAAGTTTCGTCTCTAAGTGACGTTTAACATTCTACTTCTACCGTCTATAGCGATGGTGTAAAAAATACACGAAAACAAAATATAATCGCGGTCATCAAAAATAATTTCTGTATCCAATACTTCTAATGTCACATGGGAAAATTGCACTAACACTAAATATTTCGGGATAACACAAGTTAACACTTTACACATATAACACATGCTACACTATCTATATATTTATATAATTTATATAAATAACATTGGCCCACACATAATCGCCCGATGCAAATGAAATGTTCCAGATGCGTCATTTACAACTATACAAAATTAAGATGGCAATGATCGATAGGCCTACGGCCTTGCTTAATCTATAAATTATTTTCAAGGTGCGCCGTTGTCGAAATTTTCTCTGAAATCAGTCTGAGCACAATCCACACTGGTTTTCGCTACTCAGATAAACTTAAATATCTATAATATGAAGATTTCGAGAAATTACGTACTATTTTTACGGAATCCATTATTCGTAGCGAACATACGCGAGGTCACATTTATCTAACAATAATTTCAAAGTCAGAACACCAATTTTGAAATCACTAAGCACTTTTTCTGTCAATACTAACTCGTCAGAACACTAATTCAGTCTCCAAAATATTAACTGGTCTTCATGATTTTGGTTCACAATTGTGATGCTCGTTGAATTTAATTAAAATGCCTTCCCGCCAATTCGCCTTTCTAGTGGCCTGAAAAAAAAGGAAAACACCGTATATTAATTAACAAACAAAAACAAAAGACGAGTCATTTCTTAACTGTCTAAAAAATTTGCACGCCTGATTTGTTTCTTAAATGGCATAAATTGGTCTCCTACTGTTTCCAAGGTTATAGTTTGCGGTATTGCTTAATACGTTTAAATTCATTTAAGTCCATTTAAATTATTATTAGTTACAACTCTATATTAACTAAAATCATTTACAGTGTCCCCTTGCGAATCTCCATTGACTTCGACATGATTTGTTCAATAATTGCTTAAATTTACAACGTCTAATTCTCGCATCAGAGAACCATAGCACGCTATGGTTAACGTATTAACATATTAATTAAAGTGAACGGCTAATAAAACCGTCCGAGCGCGGTCGGTACCGTAGTAATCTCGATCTAATTCTCACGCAGCGTGTATGGATGTGGATTATCAGCGTTTCTCGTCCGAGCAGAGTTTCTGCTGAGTTCGTGGAGTGTAAATCGTAACCTGCCCGACATTGCGACGCCAAGTCTGCGTCCCCCGCGCCCCGCGCCACCCAGGTGACGACCCCTAGTGCTGCCAGTATTGGTATCGATTTAATATTCTAATCCGTGTTACGTACCAGACCCGACATTTGGAATTAAATGAATTTGCGTAATAGATATATCCCTGTGTGTTACTTCCATCCGATTATTATTTATTGCTCACATCTTTATAAAATTGTATAAAAAGTAGATTAAACTCGTATTAGTAAACCAAACATTAAAATTACTGACGATGTATGAAAAATGCTTACAAATATAAGATGACTGTAAATTTGAATGGAAAACATTGAGAAGAAATGAAAATATTTTTCTATGATAGACCCAAATGTCATAGTAAGTGAACGTCTATTTTAAAATATTGTGTCAATATTTATTATTCATGTTTTTGTTTATTTCGCTTATGTGATATTTCGGTTAATAGTTATCGATCGAAGACCTAATAGAAAAGCAAATTTACAAAAATAAAAGTCGCATATTCGCATTAAGAATTAATCGTTTCACATTATCGACTAATACCTCTTTGTCGATACGTTAACTACACGCTATGGCCCATCACTACAAAACCGCGATAAATCTGTCGCATATTCAGCAATGTAACGACTTTGGTCTTTCTGCGACTCATTGCTCAGAATAAAGCGATGCTCTTAATACGTAATGTAGATAATTGGGATGCTTTTCCCCCAAATAAGAACCATAAACAAAGACGCTGCGTAATCTTATAACGGATGATGTATGTACACGAAATTATGATCTGCAGTCTGGAAATATACTCCGAAAATAATATACATTTGATGTGTCCTAACATTTTATATTGTTTACTTTATGTTAAAAGTGGAACTGAAATACAGAAAAAATGTGGCGATGTATTAATAAATAGGACCGTAGTAACATTTTCATGGTATGCTAATGAATATATGAGAATACAATAAAATCAATAAAAAACGAACGATTTTCTCTTACTAGCTTTTTATTGTTATAAGGTATTTTATTTTCTATTCTTTTTAAATAGATTTCAGAAAGGTTTGCCACTAATCAGTATCTCCACCACTGAGGCAGCCAAAATATATCTACCTTCCACTTTAATTACATAACTATTTTATGATCAACATCAAATACAGAAATATTTCGTCTAACACCGATTTCATTTAGCTGACAAAAGCAAGGTAAGTTTTATATACAATTCTTATGTGCTGCTTATAGCACATAAATATATTCTCGTATTACAGCAGTGGACATATTTCGTTTCATGCGTTATTTTCTCCTGTCAGCGAAAGGAAATTGGTATCTACGGGATTTGGTGTTCATTCAAGTTATTTTGCAGTATACTTGTATATACTACACAATATGTTTTTGATTAGAAGCGGGATGCAATGTTCTTAAATGAAAATAAAAAAAATGTGATGAGCAAAAGCTATTTAATGATTACTTAGGCTTTCATTTCATCTTTGCGCCCCGCGCGCAATTTTGAGATCGCAAAGTTAAGTTTATTATTAAAAATTTTAATTTGCTGCTGTAATAGCGAAAGAAAACGATTTGACGAAATCAGAGTAATATCAAGAATATTGAGAAAACATTTTCTATTTATATATAAAACAACAAGGATTCAAAGTTTTTGCGACGTCGTTTATCATTTCGAATTTCAGACCGGCTATGCTTATTTAAATCTCTGGTGGACTCATTTAAATCCAATTCCAGATTCATTCGTGTCGTTTTGAACACGTTTGTATTTGAAACGGAACATAAACTAAACGTTTATTCAATTGATTTTTTGCCGTTACAAGTTCGCGTGAAAAACTTTGTCAATTTCTCGGGCCGCGTCGATCGATGACAATAAATCGTATCCGGATGGCACGGGCCATAAACCATAGCCGACGTTGGTTATCGAGTGATTCCGGTAGTCGAAGTGGCGGCCACTGCGACCACATCGTGATAAAACGTGATAAAATAGACACTAGGCCACTGGTGGGAAAACTTTTTATTGGGGGGCCACAAAGTGTAGGAAATTCTACATAGAGGAGGGCCAGAATTATAGAAAAAATGCATTTTGTGTTATATAGATTTTAATCATAATATTATAAAAACCAAACATGTCTGTAACGTCTGGGTAATATATTTATGTAATATCCATGTCGATGGACTGTTCATTGCCAATCACTGCACTAGACAATAAAAAAATTATCGTGTTTATTTCTGTTGTACCTATAGGTACCATTATATTTTCGCTGATTTAAAGTAATTTAACGCAATAATATATGCTAATAAATTTATAACAGATATCACTAGAGACGCCCTGCCTTAGTGACCTGGCGTAATTGTACACAAAGATTGTAATCGATCAACTATTTTATAGTTTAAGTAATGGCTACTCGTATATTGTTAAAACGTGAATGATATGGGATAAATGCTATTCAGATATACTAGTTTATTGTGTATTGTGCACTTCTTGAGGTATTTATCACAATAACACATTGTTTAGCTTCGCGTCTTTTTACAAACACGTAAATTGATTTATAAATACATGTATGTATAAATGTACATATTATATTAGCCATTCAATAAAAAAATCTTCATAGATACGTAAGATTTTTATATTATTCACTACATTGTTTCTTGCGATGGCAAAATTTCGGGACGTCCTGTTTATTAGTAATAGCTGGTGTCTCTACATGTAGCGTAAATTTATTCATACAAGGGGCCGACAAGCCTCTTAACTTTGGTGTTATTTAGAGCGAACTTCCTTTATAGCCGCGACCGTTGCTAAAGGATTTGGATATCGATGGTTTAACTCAAGTTTATTTTTAGGTTAAACCTTTGGGACGCTTTAAGTCAAATGTATTTTTTGAGTTCTTTGTATTTTTGGTAATGTTATTTAGAAAAAATGCCCAAGATGACTTAGAATTTTGAATATATGAATTGAAATGTTCCAATCGATTTGTTAAGGGATAGATAAATATATTGGAACGTAGTCATCATAATTTTTTTTTGATTTCATGTAGGTATATAACTTTTATGTATGATACAACAATAAACTACTTCGTAAACCCTCATTATACATATCTATATCCTTTCTATATTGAAAAAATTATAAGGGGAGGATATATTAAATTATTTTAGTGTACATTTTATAAATACCTACTTATGATGGAAAATTTTAAAGGTACAAAGTTTTTAAGTATAGATAAAGCTTTTAAAGGACAAAAATAAAGATGATATCAATAAGTGTGCTGCTGAGCAAGCGGTGAAAATTGGCTGTGCCATACCTAAAATTATGGGTAAATCCCGAATGACATTCATGGGCTATTTTTAACTAATTACAAACATAATTCCAGAACTTTCGATACAACCACAATTTATTAAGTTACTTCACAAAATATAATAGTAAAGTAATTTTGTTCACGCCGTTCCTTTGTTTCATCATCAGACCAACATCACCATTTCTATTTTTTCACTGGTCTGCGCGGGTACCTATTCTATGTATTTCGTTGACTACGTACGGCTTAGGAGATTACACACCTCATCAACTATGAGTTTGTTTACAAAAATCGTACTGATTTTTTCACTTCACGTATAGCTTTTATACCTACAATCGTTTGTTTAATAAAATGTCGTGATACACTTATAAAGTACTAGTATTTAATTTTAATACTTGATTGTATATTACACATTCAGAGCATAAGCCTTGTTTACACCTGTGTGTAAGCGTGCCTAATATTGAACTAGCTGTGCCCGCAGCTTCGCCCGCGTGGAAATCAATGTTTTTCCGTTTTCGCAACTTTTGTCATTGCTGCTCCACTCCTATTAGTCATAGCGTGATGTTACATAGCTTTCCTCAATAAATGAACTATTCAACCAGAAAATAATGTTTCAATACAAACCAGTAGTTCCTGAGATTAGCGCGTTCAACCAAACAATCTCTTCGGCTTTATAATATCAGTGTAGAAGTGTAGATAACAGAACGTAACGAAGAATCAGTCGTACTGCACACGAGTGTTAGGGTCCAAACTGTCGGTTACAGGGTAACTGGGCGGGGAATAGGGACCTGTTGCTCGGGGCGGGGCGTCGACGCCCAACGCCCAACATGTGCTACAAACCGTGTAGCGGTGTCCCGATATTACAACTGGCAGATCATGTGGAATCAACTACATACGATCATTCCAATAACGGATTGATGGGCATATCAATTTCAGTAAAGCTCGGCCAAGGCGCTAATCATCTTTGCTAACTGTATTTATTTCATTTAAATCAGGTTGAAGTAAATTTAAGAATGTTGAAATTGAAATTTTTTTTATTAGTCGTCATTTAGAGACCGACATACATATTCCCACAGGGATACACCAACTAATAACTAGACAAACTTCTTTCGCCTTTTGCACTCGTACATTCGTCAAAGTACTAATTGATTATATGTACTAAGTGCGATAGTGGTTTAAAATATCTGATATAAAAGACTTTTGCTGGGAATATTCACAAGCAATACAAACACTTATGAATTTTCGGCCGTCATTCGTAGAATTCACAACTCTCAATGGTGAAACTAAAATCATAAATCACAACTTAACTATCTCCTAAAGTATAGACGAATTTAGTAGACAGCGAAATGGTAAGTCGTAAAAGCGATGGCGGCTCGGAAAATTTCCGCGTGAAGTATTCAGTAAAGATAAAGTTATTTAGTAGAACAACTAATTTTACGTTTAGACAGAAACGATCGGTATATAGGTCAGTAAAGAAATGGTTTTCCAAACTTAAAATGTAAATATCTTCTATATAAGATTACTGACTGACTGACTGGCTGACCCAGAGATCAACGCACAGCCGAAACAGCCGATCCTACAAATTGACTTGAAATTGTAGATTCACGGTTGTGGTTACTACAAAAAATTAATGCATTTACTGCTTTTTGGAAATTTTAAATGTTTACTTAGGAGGTTTAATGTATGGATAAATTATTATTTTATATCTATAATCAAACTGTAATAGGATTATAGGACTTCTTTATTATACGGAATTATCCTTGGAACATAAATCGTTAAGGTACGATTTATGTATAGTTTTGAAATAATATTTATGTTTGTGTATAAGAATAACGTAACGTATATATGTAATAACTCCAAATATTTTCATTGACAAATAAATTCGAGAAGTTGTTCCTCAGTCTCAAATTGGGTCAATGTCAAGTTACTGAAGTTGTTCAAGAAAATTTAAGCTCGTCCAAATTGCCTGGAGTATTATCTGAGAAAATTTAAGCCCGTCCAAATTATCCTACATAACTGGTACATTTGGGGGCGGCCAATAAAATCATAAAATCGGTTGGCAGTGCGCGTGTCGACACTCGACACGTAATCCAATTTGCTGACGGCCGACGCCAGCGAAGAATGCTAAGCGTCTTAAACAAAATTACGCTTTTCGCAGTCGGAGGGCCTCCACTGACGCCGACACAGATGCCAGATATTAAAAACCATTATAGAAGTATTACAGTTTAAATTACTTCAATTTGGTTGTTCCATTAATTGTGTTTTCGTGGCCTGGCGATTCATTCATTACAACTATATTTTATCAACTGGATAATGGATGATTTTCCACTGCTGTCGACACAATCCACCGGCAATTGTTCTCATACTGTTCAGTAAACGACTAACCGTAGTTTTCATTAAGATAATTTTATCATTTTACACATTTAGCCTGCCGCCTGATCTCTAATGGTTACACTGTTTGTGTTTTATTACATAACCAGGAACTATAAACCTTAGCCTTAAAATTATTTCTCTTAATTTAGGTATTCTGTTATTATATTCTACATTTATTCTCGTGTTCGTCCAATTCTGTATGTTAATGTGAAAAAGCAGTGGAAAAGAGCTTGAAAAGATTTTTGCAATAACTATGTTTCTTCTCATTTAAATAACCGATCAAACTTCAGTTAGCTGTCGCGCGGTAACAAGGCGTTACTCGAGCTGAATTATTAACTTGTGGCATTTTATAAAAATACGATAACATTTTTTGCAATAGAACAAAAAATGTGACGAGCACATACGCTGTGATTGGAGCTTTCGATAGACAACATTATGAATTGTTCAAAAAGGCAAACATTGCGTTTTACACCACTAATATCTTATTTGGCTAATTTAACCAAGGGATATTGAAACAATGAAAATTTTGAAATATAATGTGTTTCCAAAATTAATTTTATTAATCAATCAATGTTAACAAAGCCGGTGGACTTTGAACTCGTGCGTAAATTAAATTTTCATCTAATGATATTATACGTAGGGGATAAACAGGCAACCGCGAGCTTGACGCGAGGCGGGAAATTATGAAAGTGCTATAAAAATTTAGAGACAAATGTATAATTCATCACTCATTTGCGAGGCCATGCGGCAAATATTTAAAATACTTACGGCGAAGGGAACACCGAGGGAAAAGGAAATAAAAAAGAGAGCAAAGCACCGTTTTATTAAGTAGAGGGTGGTGGAGAGAATATAATGAATAAATTCCGTGTAAGGACCCCTCGTAACGCAATTGAAAACTTTTAACAAGTGCCGAGAAATCGTGTGTAAAGGTGGGCCCGTACCTAATTACGAAGCAAGCCGACCGGAATACGGGATGAGTTCGGAAATTTAAACGACTCTTTATGAAAATCAGCTTGTTAATAAAAATGTAAAGAGTGTTGACCGATGACGCGACAGACGGCTGTAGCGCTTAAATTTTTCCTAACTTCCAAAATAATGTTAATGTAATAAAAACTTGTGAAATATATGCATGAGACTTGAATAATTCCCAAATGAAAAGGCACAAGTTTGAACATTACTTGATGGCGGAACTTTTACTTGCATTACTAAATGGTAGACCAACAGTCGAACGTATAAGTTTAATACGTTTAATACCAATCAAATGACACGTTTGTAGCTCAATATTGATAGAAATAAATATATGCATAAATGAAGTTAAATATTTTCACAAAGAAAAAATTAAGATTGCTTTATAAAATGGAAATACTTCAAATATAAATATATTCGCTATAAAACGAATAGAACGCTTAGTCACCGCGGCAATGAAAATCCGTGAGCTGTTTACAACTACAAAGAACATTAAAATTTCATTTCGCTCAAAATCTTACCCCCCATTAGCTAAACGTTAGGATTAAAAAAATTAACAAAAAAACCTCAACCAACGTCTGGTTAAGACGCATTCATTCTTTGCAACCCTAAAAAACAAGTCATTACCGCAGCGGGGTTAAATCTACCGTCGTTCTGCGGATTTTTTCGTAATATTCCATTATTTGGAGGCGAACACGCGACTCGACTCGGGCACCGTTCACGCTAAAAATGATATGATTAATTACCGACTCCGGGTCGCCCTCATTAGCGGCCAAATAAGACCGTTCACTGGTGAAATTGAATCATGGCTGGCAGCTCGGCGATCAATCGGAATCTAATTATAATTATTATTCATACCATTGAACAAATGAACGTTCTCTATATTATCACGCTTGTATATTCATTGTTTCCTGAATTCGCATAAGAGTTTGAATAGATTTATATCACGTTTAAAATACTACTATACCTGTGTGATACTGCTATAATCACCATGTAGTTTTATGAAGATAGAACCTATTTAGCTGCGATTACAGGATAATTCTCTCTACGGCTGGAAGTATTGTTTGTAAAATCTATCGATTTATGCAGCTTTCACGTTCGTATACACATCGGCTACAAGTCCTAATTTTCCTTTTCTTAGTAGCTACAACTGGTAGATAAAATGCTTTATTCCCTTACAATATAATTTTCGACACACTGGAAATAATAATGAAGGTCCTATTACTATAATTCTTGAAACTCATTATTATAATGCAACAAGAACGAATTCTTAACGACAACACGTTTTGAATTTTCGAAGATCTTGATAGCCTCGGACTATATTGAATCTCTCATGTAGGTACCTATAAGTTGCGGTTAAGTACTCGTAGAAATTCAAACCTTAATGCTGTAATACATAGCGAAAACCAGGCGAAAATGTCTATTGATTATTTATTCATAGGCCAATGTAATTTGTAAACAAATGCTCGTTCATATGCTCAAGGTACATGAAGTTTTGGACAACTGGATACAGGCTGTATCTAAAATATTTATATTATTTATTTATCTAAGTATTTTAATTAAAATGTTTCCCAGCAATTACATTGAATAAAGAAAAACGCAATTATACTTTCTTTTACAGAACTTCATACATTCTGATAATATGTGTACAATTTTATTTATATAATAATATGATAAGTAATACCTTACAAATGCGGTCATGGCTATTTTACAGATGTTCTGGTATGTTCGACCAGACAACCGATAAATTTTACATAGTATGACTAAAGATACAGTTTTTTTTAACTAATTTATACAACTAATACTCATCACATAAATATTTGTACTAGCTACGAATGGAGCCCACACTCCTTAGCTCAGCGAATTATTTTAAATATCGAATTAAATCCTCTCGAAGATACGAACACCAATATGAATTAGTCTGGCTACGAATGTAATCGTTATAAATTATAGCCGTATAAAGATACATAGATAACTAAAGGGGTTATGTAGTAAGAAATACTCGCTATAATTCCCGTGTTACCGAACGCCGCCTATAGTATCCATGCTGCCTACGTTCCTCCCTTATTCCATAAACAAGACAGCATCACGTATCATAATCCACGTACAAAGAACGCAAACATGAGTGACGCTGTTATTTCTCACGATATCCCGTCGTAAAGTCCAATGGCACAAAAATCACGATCTCGACTAGATTGTGCCGCGCATCTCTATACAAAATTCGTGACATTTCATTTTCATGCTGTACCTACAAATATACGGTGACAGAATTCACAATATCTCTTTTATCATAAATTACGTATACTTTAGAGTTAGCTGTGGTGGTACCGATATGGACATATAAGGAGGTGGTTACCTGAAAGCGTATCGAATTTGGTCAAGGATCCAGAGGCAGGCCCAAAGAAGTTGGAAAGATCAGGAAAAAGGTGTGGTATAAGTCTTCATCATTATATTCTAATGTTTAACGCAACCTAAGTAATTTCATACATCGATAAAAGGTCACCTAGACAAAAGACAGTATAATCCTCAGGTATAATAAAATATAACAAAGTTAATATATTTATAATGCAACCAAAAAGCTCACAACTTCATAGCAAACTCACGACAAAACCCAATTCGCACAATACAGTCGACTAGCCGAAGTCGTTAGTATTACTTTCCAGAATCTTCCAATCGTGTATAGTGCATCGGAACTCAAAAATACTTAAAGGATCGCGACTTAGAAATATTACCGACCATTTAACAATACGTTCGCGCAATAAATCTAGAGGGTATCAGTGATAATCTACCGAAAGTTTCCAGTGGAGTGTCCAACTCGGCCCCAGTATCGCCGGGATTCTTATAAACTATAACTCTATTGTTTCGTGAAAACACAATCTGTGGCCCTAGCACGAACTTCTATCGTCGAAGTAAGCGTACGGTAACTGGTAAAAGAATGTATGAAAATTGTACAGCGCCCCTATCGTGCGTAAAAGGAACTAAAAGAGCGAGCACGAACAATCTTTCCGATT